>JAHDVE020010873.1:0-49760 GCA_022606495.2 Halesus radiatus
GTTTAAAAAAAATCTACTCTTTTTTTAAATTTAGGTATTTTGAACCGGAGGAAAAAAATCATGCTGAAGAAGAAATGAGTATTTGAGTAATCCTTCGCCCAATCTTCAATTAACTAAGCTTAGTGTTTACTCAGTTTAGGTTGGGAAAAGATGACGTTATTATTTTTAAGCAATGTGGTAAGAAACATGTAGTTATATTCCATCCAAAAAGACGTGAATTTATTTTGGACTGATTCTGCTCATGTATACAAACATTTTTATTAAATTTAAAACTAGTTTCCAGACTTCTACGAACATTTCAACGATTTTTCATTTATTGATTATTGTTCAAAAAACTTTGCTGGAATGATTTGCAGTTAAACTACCATTTGAAAGATCACCTGACCACCTCGCGTCTTCTATATCTACGCCCATAAGCCAGTCTAAGCCAGCATCTATTCATAAGTCTATGAATATGTAAATCTGGATTCTTAATGAATTACTCGGTTGGTGCGCACTTTCGCCTAATCCCGGGTGACTCGTAGGAGTTCTGTGCAATTTATATTCATGTTAATTTCATGCATTATTCCTGGCACACATAACTTCAGAAGCTGAGCACGGAAAGTATACAGTCATATAAAATCAACGTATAACCTACCTAGTATAATTATGCCAACGTTGATAGGGCACTGGTCCAGAAGCCGTGTAATAACGAACTATCTATGAAAGGGTTCTAACCAAACATCGTTAGAACCAAATCGCTTCTGCAGATACATAATAATATAACATTCGTGTGACGCATAATTTCAAATATTGTACTGTTACAAAAGTGGAAACATTCAAATTTTCATTAAGGCGATCCGCCGGCTATAATTCCAACGAAATCACGTGCTCCGTATGCAGGTGGCGACAAGGTTGAAAGTCCCGCTTAACATCGGACGCATGTTTTGATTTACGCAGAAAAACCATCACTAAAATGCGTGTTTTATTCTATTCTGTAAAGCTCAGACATAATTATTAAAGTATTTTATGGTCATATTCTAAAAAACCTAATTTAGCACAATAAACAATACGAAGATATCGTAAAAGGGGTTCGCAAGTAGGAGAGCTTGCGCTTTAAATATTTTTTTTAATATCGGATACTTTATTTTTTTCTAGACTTATAAAAGGCCATACCAAAAAAATGCCCGGTTAAATGAAAGGCCAAGGTGTGGTCTATTTGCAGAAATTACTTCAATCATCAACGATATTTCTAGGCCATCAAATTCTCAAACCGAAAACACATGATTTTGCATTACTTCCCATTGCATAGCCTTAAGAGATTATATTAGGACATTTGTGCGCAACCCGCGCGTGCATTTCGTGAGGCCCATGAGCCATTTTATACGACTTAATTGGGTATATAAAGTATCAAAATGGTTGCGGTAAAAAAAACTCAATGGTCCGTTCAAATTTCCGTTCTGTTTTGCCCCTAAAGGCAAATATTAATCTATTCAAAGTTTTGAATCAGCCGCCCAAAATAAAAAGCCTTCATTTTGCGTATTCTTAAAACGATAGAATTGTGTGGTTTGAACTTCAATTTAAGTAAAAAAAAAGTTCATCTTTTTCGATCTACGTTTGATGCATTTTAATGGAATTCTTTTTATTTATAAGCAAAAGATTTCTTGACTAAATTCGGTTTGGAAACTAACTTTTCGAACGATAAAAATCAACACTTGGGTTAACCTTGAACAAATTTTCGCATGAGGCGCTTTCTTTCGTGAGAGCTGTGGCAATAGAAAAAATTCGCTCGTGGCACCTTGCTTGTGATAAATTAATGTTCTAAAATGTTACCGTTTTACGTATGTCCTGTACCCCTGCGGCCCGCGATAAAATGAAAATGTATGATAATAGTAATACATTTATTGTAATTATGTTTAACTATAATTAAAATACACGTATAATATATATACAGTGTACACCAGTTTATATAGTAGAGATATAAAAATGAAAATAGAACAAAATATAATAACAGTAGGTAATATGTAAAGTACAGAAATGCATAGTTATAAGTTGAAGTTTCACATAAACCGCCTCATTAGGCTAGCCCGTGTTAAGGCAGTAATTTTCCATATTATTTTATAATTTTATAATATGTATGAATATTAAGGTGGTCCAGGCTTATATAGTAAAAAAAAATAAATCAAATATAGGTGTAGCCTTACCCTTGATTTGTTACACCTACCATTCCTATGATGTGTTAAAAATTTCAGCCCCTTATCTTATATACAAGGGGGTGCTCATCGAATTATAAGTTTTTGATAAAATTTCAGGATTTTAAATAAAACACGTAATTTAAGTTTTATTAATATTACAAGTATTTTAATCAAATAAGTATACAAATTATTTAAATATGAATAAAATTTTGTAACAAAGTAATACTTAACATAATATTAGTCGCAATCTTTCAAAACTATGTTTGTTAACTCTTTTTTGGATGTTTCAGTGGAAACGATTTTTCTGTTTTGTTCAACGATGTGAAGTAAAAATTGCTTTTCTTCCTCAGTCTTAGTGAATAACGTGTTGTAATCTTCAAACAGTTTAACTCCTCTCTCCGTTGTATCATTAACAACACGCAAATTTGTGACGCAGCTTTTGCCTTGAAGGTAATCAACATTGTCATTCCAAGTGTCAGGAGGTAATTGCAAGAAAGAGTCCTTGATTTCAGCCATTTCTCTCAATTCTTCAGATCTTTGTTTCCGTTTTAGAGAGCGTTCTTTGACCTTTTCTAGTTTCTTGTCGATTGAGGTCATTATCATCTTACGTTCTCCTCTTTGATCGATGAGAAACGCTCTGTCTTCCGCAATTTAGATCAAATTCAAAGCGCTTCCATAGGCAATATCAAAAATTTTGTCTAGTTCTTTTGTAAACAAATACTCTCTTTTTCTTTGTGCTTCAGAATTTCTTCCTCGATTTTTCTTCAATAGCAACCAGTTCTTATGAAATCAGTTTTTCAATGCAATGATTTTGTTGTCCGGTCGGAATACTAGATTCACTCCATACTTTTATAAGTTCTGGAATAAGTATATGCGCGGAGTCTTTCACATTTTTTGATTCATTTAATATGTGGTGAAAACGGAGTAAAACTTGCCGAAGAGTAGGAAGTTGATTAAATCTCATCAATGGCTCAATATCTCGAACCCTAAGTAGAAAAACTTTGTCTTTTTTTTGAGTAGATGAACACATTTTATCACACTGATTCACTTCACAGTCTACGAAATAAGTATTTAAATTTGTCTATAAAACTCTTCAGTACTTTATTTTAATATTTATTTAATAGTTTAGCACACTGCCATATTCAGACTGATAATAATTATTCATAACTCACGGTTTATATACACAAATATAGGGTAGGGGGAGAGGCGTGGTCTACAAGGATTTTATTCGAATATATGGGTTTTCTTACAATTGTTACCAAGTGGTTTTTGGCTGTCTTATTTCTAATTATTTTGGTTTTTTCCAGTAGGCTTAATTACCTCGGACTTGTGGCCTTACTTCAATAATGTTTGGGAAAAACCTTAAAAGTAATATGCATTATTAATGACCAGGAATAATTATATCACCATAAATATAATAACAATTTGACAACACTAAAATTTAGGTCATTAATAATGCATGATACTTGTAAAGTTTTTCCCAAACAATATTGAAGTAAAGCTACAAGCCCGAGGTAATTATGCCTACTGGAAAAAACCAAAATAATTAGAAATTAGACAGCCAAAAACCACTTAGTAACAATTGTAAGAAAACCCACATATTCGAATAAAATCCTTGTAGACCACCCCTCTTATCCTCCCCCATATTTGTGTATATAAGCCTGAAGATGGTCTTGACAGGCTGAACCTGGTTACAGTCAAATAAAATTAAGTGGAAAAAAGTTTTATATTAGTTTTATTATAATATATTAAAAATTACAAATTAAGCATTTTACACAAAAATTTCAAAAACAACACTCGATTGAGCACCCCTTTTTACTTGAGCCATCTCGCTGAAATTTTACTATGTTATTACTATGAATACATGTAACAAATTCACGGAGCGGTCAGATGAAAAATAATAAAAAAAAAAATTTGGACCACCCTAATGAATATACACTTATATTAAAACATCTTCCGTAAACGATTAAATCAATGACCCCGAATTTGGATGACTGGTAAAGGCCCTATCATTACTTTTAATCCATTTTTTACATTGTGCTTGAATTTTTTTTGTGATTCGATTTAGTGATGCTAACTGGAAAAATGTTGAAAATTCTTGTCGCAAAATAAGTAAAATTCCGTTGTCCAAAAGTAGCATGAGTTACAGGAATTTGGAGTAATTCTTTGTTAGTATTTATAGAAATGCGAGTGTTTAATATTTTTTCGTAGTATTTACGTTTGTTTGTATTAAGATAAGTGGGTGTTGTTTTAGCGTAAATCTGCCGAACGTCAAATACTCTCATCATATTAAAGATCGAGTTTAAGTCTGTAATTAGAGGTAGTTTAAGAATAAATTGACCCTCCCGCTGAACAGTTTTTGCATCACCGTACTTGGATATAAACATCGATATCTCAGATATAGCTTTGTGCAGTTAGATCCCTTTCATTGCAAACCTCACATAATGTTAAAAGCGGTAACTTGAAAAACTTTATTAGCATAAAAATTTGGCATTTAGACATCGTAATACCCAGACTACTTAATTTACAAATAGATAAATTTACCTACACATGCGTATAAATAACAATCGCGATGCTCCAATCACCAATCGAATGGCACCATATTTTCAGCCACATAGTTTCAAATGAACAAATTCCAAATCAAATTGAATATGTAAAAAAAGCCTTCCTTTTCTTGAAAAAATAATCCTCAAATAGCCCTTTGAAGCCAAAGTGCAAAAAGTTAGAACGTGAAAATAAAGCGCTTCGGCATAATAGCCTTGACTGATAATATTATGTAATATGTTTGTTCCAGGAAAATGCTGAACGAGTCCCAGGCGTTCCTTGTTGTCGTTACACTCTTTTGTAAGCTCGTGGGTATCAAAGGCGTTTCCACATATCAATCGTTCAATTCCTGATAAACTGGATACGAGTACATCTACACTTTATTTGATTTTATTCATCACCAGCGATAATAATAATAATAATAATAATAATGTTTTTATTTAATTTCTAATACAATTACAAACGAGTTATATTTAATACGTAAGAGAAATTACAGGTACTTATTTAATATTTGTAAAACAATGAAGAAATATACTAAAAATAAAAAAAATAAATTCAGAGATATTTAAATAAATTCAGGCAGTGGTGAAGATCGCGTCAATGAGAAGAGATTCTTTCAAAAATCAATAGAATTTCCCTTTTGAATCTCTCCTCACTGACGCAAAATATGTCGATATCCTGTGAGATTTTGTTCAGGAGCAATATACTCCTCCCCACCGGGAGAACCATTGGCAGGTTGGTTTTACAGGTAGGAAGATAGAATAATCTATGACGACGCTGTCTTAGATAGTCATCAGGAACATAAAGACTTATGCGTTCCAAAATAGCTGAATTCTCTATGGAGCCTCTCAGCAGTCTAAAAAAGTGGGTAGCGGCATACCCCTCTCTTCTGAGCTGCAGCGAGTGAAATCCGAGCATGCCCAGAAGAAAGTTAGTTGGATAAAGCCACGGATAGAGTCCGTACTCCCTCATGTAAAGAAATCTCAAAAACTTTTTCTGAACCCTCTAACATGAGGTAGCACCCCGTCTTGTGAGGATTCCAAATAGCCGACCCACTCTCCAGCCTACTACGGACTAAAGAGAAGTATAATATTTTAAGAGTACGAGTATCCCGAAAAACCCTCACGGTCCGAATGACAAATCCTAACATTTTTAATGCAGATTGACATACCCCTTCGATATGAACACGAAATGTAAGTTTACTTTCATACACGATTCAAGATCCTTTATAGTAGAAACACGTTTGAGATTATGACTGAGCATAGTATATCTGTGGTAGGTGAGACTAAATGCTCTGGTGAAAGACAGGACTACGCATTTTGAGATATTGAAATAAAGCTGATTTCGTAGGCTCCATTCAGAGATGTTATCAATGTCAGCTTGAAGATGTAGGCAATCTAAAATATTTCTAATTAGTAGAAATAATTTGAGATCGTCAGCGAAAAGGAGAAAGCGAGAAAAACGGATGACTTTTGCAATGTCATTAATGAAAATAGAGAAGAGAAGAGTCCCTAGGATTGACCCTTGGGGGACCCCAGAAAAAACAAGAAAATCAGCGGATTGAAAAATTCCGTGTGTGACAAATTGCTTCCGGTTTTTGAGATAACTTCTAAAAAACTTTAGCATTCGTAGGGAGAAACCCATTTGGGCAAGTTTTGTTAGTAAGATATCGTGATTCACGGTATCAAAGGCTTTGGAGAAATCAAATGTTTTGATTGCCATGATGCCATCCAGCCTCCGGTAGCATTCTCGTCCTGGATAAAATTATAATATCTATGGTTTATATTGATATCGTATGGACATACGTAATAGGTATTTGAAGTATATATATTTTAAAATATCTACTATATCATTTTTAATAAAATGTACTGTGTACTCGTATATTGTTACGAAACGAATTCCTATCATCCGATTCGTAATTAAATTTACAGATTTCCATTTAAATATTATTTATGATTACTAATAGATCAAACTAAAATTGCAATAACATCAATCTCAAGTAGATGTTTCGTGTTGGCAGTTTATTTACGGATAATTTGAGAAACCACTGCTTCCAGGATACATAAAAATACAAGTAAAACGCAAGAAGGAAATTCAATCAAACAATCGTCTTTTGCTATAAAATATGCCTTGCTATACGGTCTATATTAAATACCATGATTCTACATTTAGGAAAAAAGCCGTGAACCTCTTTGTGGACGCATGTATTAGTGTAGTTTATTAATTTGAAAGTGCATCCAAAACTCACTGCAAATTGACAAAAACTCATAATAAGTTCAAAATAAATGTTACCCGGCCACGTGCCCATCTCAAAGTTTTGAGTTCCAGGATAGCAAGCCAACAGGAGAAGAAAATCATTTTATCGAAAACGAGTTGAGATGCAAAAAAAAAAACACTTTTATTCTAATGAAAGATCTACTTTCAGAATCAGTTAAAATAATAATTTGACTATGAAATAGGAATGGCAACCAAAGAAATGGCTCCTTTTAACTTCCAAAACCACACTCCCTGAAGCCCGAGCCCCCCTACATTCCAACCCCCTCCCTTAATTACCATTGGCCAATGACCACACCCTTTAGTATTGCCATCGGCGGAGACAAATATTAAATATTGAGTACTTGACGTTAAATAACAACGGGGCTATGTGTGAATCTTTTCTTGTTATGAAGTGCTTCATAACAATATGTCTAAATAAATAAATGGCACCGAAGATCAAAAAACGACATTAACTTCCGCAGACCAACATCCACTCTTAAGTTCAAATCCCGAAGTGGGTGATGCTTTAAGCTACATATTATGTTAAAGACATGCTTGGTGACCAAATCCGAAAAGCTAGGTACTGACCATTTTCCAACTTTCCCCGTTCGCTTTACCATTCCACTTCCTATACCCTTCCACCTCGTAACAATCAAATATAATTGGTTTCAAATCCAGGCAAGTGCAAAAAAAAGTTATTTCATATATTTAACACATAACAAAATATTACAATATTATAATTTCTTCAAAAGATTGGTATTCAATTTGTGGCGTCATTATTAATAAATGAATTAAAAATTACTTTTTCATTACCACTTTATTAATACATACATATCAACATGTTTCGCAAGCGGTGATTTTCTCATCATGAATATATAGAATACATTTCGTATTCTATATACTCCTGATGAGGAAATCATCGCTTTCGAAACATGTTGATATGTAAATATTAATAAAGACGTGATTGCATAGTAATTTTTAATTAATTTATTATAGTATTTTTGCGGCACATTCCAGAGTGGTAGATACTCTACGCATCGCCCTGGTCAAAGGCTACCATTCAGAATCGAAACGTTTACGTTGCTTAAAATGACAAGCCATATTTAGTGACCATATCTGAAGAGCCAGAAGAACCAACCTTTTCTTTCTCATCACCTATCCATCTTCACTCCATTCAGTCTCACAACATACCCCAATTGGGAGATGCCATACTATTATTGATTTCGGGATTCCTTAATTTCCTCGGCTTCAGAAGTTGTGACCTTTGATCGTATAAAATGCTCGTAATATTTTCTAGGAGAAATTTAATAACATTGGAAAGAGCTGTATTTTTAAACAAACGTTTGAGTTTTACGTTTTTGGTGAACAAAGCGATCCCGGCTATAATAAATATTTATATTACGAGAAATGCCAATTTCCCAAAAACAGTTCGCACATATCCCGTGCATGCGGCGCAGTTTTTTTCCATTTACCGAAATTCTGATTCTTATTTCATACGGAAGTCGAAGGGTATTATAAATTCACCATTTTATTTCTAAATACATAACAGTTTTATTTCAACGTTTTCGCCTTCATAATACGTAAAGAGATATTATATATATAAAGATCTGTGATTTCGAATTAGGTTTAAAACATGGCATAGATGGAAGGAAAGTGGATGTTGTTCGTAGCGTCAAATACTTGGGACATATTATCACAGACGACTCGAAGGACATTAAGGATATGAAGAGACATAGAAGAGCAATATCCGTAAGAGCAGGTATGCTGTCAAGGCGATTTCACCTTTGCAGCGCAAACTTCAAAATAATACTGTTCGACATCTTCTGCACATCTCTATATACGTAAAAATTTTGGGTGCATTACACCGCATCCCAATGGCAAAAGATAAAAGTCACCTACAATAATGCATATCACTAACTATTCCGTCTACCAAGATACTGCAGCGCTACAGAAATATTCCTGGAAGGACGAATGTACTCTTTCAGGGCACTTCTCCGCCACCACATGGAAAGTCTATGGTGCAAAGTTAGCCAATCCAACAATACCATCATTACTTCCAGGGCTGCATGGATGGAGTCTCCCTCGATGGTCTTTTGGAGACGGAAGACCTTCAAATATCCACCATAAACTTGTTAATTTTTTTTCTCGCAGTTAATATTTATTTTACTTATTTTGCATAATCTTTTCGATATATATTTTTTTCCTCTTATTTTAAGTACCTATTGTTATTTTTTTGTTTGCATTAATATTTTTATGGAACGTATTTTATTGCACAACCCCCAAATATCTTCTGGAATAAAAAAACTGTTATTATTATTATTATTAAAAAAAATTACTTAGCATAATGAGTCTTTTTAAAAAAAAATCCACATAAACTTTTCTCTTTCAAGACTCGTATTCAATCCTTCCTCTTAAAAAACACAATATACTTTTCACTCCAATAGATGCTTAAGGAAAGCATACGGCCTTTTAGGGGAAGTAAATTCGTAAATTTGTATTTGCGTTATGCAAACCCGATAATGAACAGTTACTGTGGTCTAAATAATCATAAACTTATTGAAAAGGACTTTTGGGTTTCAATGGGTTAATAATCTCACTATGCTAGCAGGCAGGTAGGTATGTCCGAAAAGCTTCGAAAGTTATTCCCCATATTTGGAAAGTTTATCTTTATATTTCTACCTGACCCTCGCGCGGTGCTGGCGTCATATTTCCGGTGAGCTTTGTAACTGAGCTTCAAAGGAAATATGCGATGTCAAAAATCACATAAAACTCTGTAAACCAAGCCCTGTTGACTTTTACTCGCAAAGCATGAGAGTGAAAAATAATATTTCTCTCTCAATCTTTTTTTATTTAATAATCATTAGATAAACATAACATTAAAAAGGTGAGCAAAATTGGTAGAGGCATAAAATTGTCCATTTTCTTATGCTTAACAAACGGATTGCAATCTTTGGAACACAGACGTCAGGTGGAAATGCTGTCCTTGTTCTACAGATATTTTATAATAATAATTATTAGATTACTTCTAAAGCACCATTTTCGTGGGAAAATCACCTCAAGGGTGCTTTACAAATAATTTGTATAACATATCAATCAGACGTATAACTAATACCTTACAGCTAAAATTTATTAGTAATGGCTTACAAGTAAGATTTATAACTATCGACTTAAAACTAAGACTTATAGCTAGGGATTAACTACTAATAATTATAATTAGTGACTTACATCTATGGGCTATAGCTAGTGACATACAATTTAGACTAAAGTATGTGTAACTAGAATATAAACCTAACAAATATATGAACCTAATACTTGAATATGCATCCTTAGGATGAGTCGGTTATGCCAAAACAATTTTGAACCCCTAGTCAAAAGCACAGTAATCACTAATAAAAGTCATCATAAAAAAAAACCTACAGGTACCTCAGTGATGAATTCTTAAAAGAAATGCAAGTTCTTGATGTCAGACAACTGTATATCAGGAAAATTGTATTGTACGTACATAAACAATATCACCACTACCCATCAATCGACCACTATCACGACATCAGACACTCAAAAAGTAATCCAATACTTTCAACAATTTTTATACTTAAATGAAAAGTACAAACGTCCTGTGTAAACTGATAAATGTTTGGCTTCTCTATTTAGGGAACGTCAAAAGCGAACACATCCTGATTAAGGCGATGCAATAGGAAGTAATGCAAAATCATGTGTTTTCGGTTTGAGAATTTGATGGCCTAGAAATATCGTAGATGATTTAATTAAATACTGCAAGTAGAACACACCTTGGCCTTTCGTATAACTGGTCATTTTTTGGTGTGCTTTTTATAAGCCTAGAAAAAAATAAAGCATCAGATATCAAAAAAATGTTTAAAGCGCAAACTCTCCTACTTACGAACGCCTTTTCCAATACTGTCGAATAGTTCATTGTGGTAAAATACGTTTTTTTAGAATATGACCGTGAAACATTTCAATAATTATGTCTGAGCTGTACAGAATAGAATAAAACACGCATTTTGGTGATCCTTTTTTTACGTAAATCGAAACATGCGGACGATGTTAAGCGGGACTTTCAACGTTGTCGCCATCTGCATAAGGAGCGCGTGACTTTCTTGGAATTTTAGCCGGTGGATCGCCTTAATAGATGTGTACAATTTCAATAAAACCTTCATATGTAATTCATTATTACTCTACACTGAACTAAAAAATTCATATCATACTTTAAAAACAAAAAATGCAATATTATATATTTTTTAAAAATTTACTTTATGGATTCTTTCACATTTTTTATTTTGTTTATTTTTTATTATTATTATTATTATTTTTATTATTATTATTATTTTTATTATGACTATTATTATTATTATTATTATTATTATTATTATTATTATTATTATTATTATTATTATTATTATTATTATTATTATTATTATTATTATTGTATTATTATTATTATTATTATTATTATTATTATTATTATTATTATTATTATTATTATTATTATTATTATTGTTATTATTATTATTATTATTGTTATTATTATTGTTATTGTTATTATTATTATTATTATTATTATTATTATTATTATTATTATTATTATTATTATTATTATTATTATTATTATTATTATAAAAGCATATGAATAAGTCGTCACAATGTGATTAACCGCAGTTTGAAAATGGCCTTGAACGCCGAAGCAGCTGTCACAATAATAAAAATCAAAAATACTTACAGAACTTAATAATAACATTATTAAATTTGATTTACATTAAATTTAAAAAAAATCTGAATCGCTAAAAGAATTTTGCATTACATCATCATAAAAAGTTCCCCAACCATTTTCCTAAGGTACAGCTTTTCAGTCTATATGAACTTCACGCCACTGATCACCCATACGGAAAATAAGTGATTGTGTACGTGTAATCACACTGCACCTCTTTAGCCTGTTTAAAAGGTAAAAATATATATATAATAGTTTTTTTTTTTAAAGAAAGACAAATATTCCCTGGTTACGAATAACCTGCCAATATTTGAAAATCTCCTACAACAATCACAGTAAGCGAAAGATGTTGCTTGTGTCGTAATGAATGACTTAGCCAGCCGAGGAATTGAACTCACGACGCCTGGGTGAGACCCAAACGCGATGCCAACTCAGCCACTGACCGGTCGTCAGTTAGTTACGTTCACATTTAGTGTTTTCAAGTTTTCTCGAATGCTATTAACTGAAAATTGTCTCGCGAATGCTTAATGTAATCACCATCGTTATAATCAGCACAAAAGGACGCCCGCCAAAATACTGGAACTCTTAAGTTTCTCCCTGTAAAACTTTGTTTTCTGTATCGAATCACATCCATCAACTTGTTTATTTCTTTCTCGCAAGTTAGCGGGAAACTTGCAGTGCGGGTACTTGATTATCTCTCACAATTGAATTGTGCTTACTCCAACTCTTATGGAGAATTCTTAAAACCTGCTAACAAGAACAATGTTATTTTTTCAACATCAAAGTCAATTTGGAAAGTTAGACTAGACTCTGAAAGAAAACAGAACATATTATCTAACGATAGAAAAAAATGGGATTGAAGGTATCCCAGTAAATCTATATCGCGCTCATTTACTATTCAGCTCGGTATTAGCCGACTCGTTTAAATTCTGGAGTAGTACGTACCAACGTGAAATATTTGTTTTTAATATAATTCATAAATTCAATGAGAATATCAAATCTGGCTTCTTCTCCCCTTTCTTACTCGTTTCAGGGTGATAGCTTTGTCACACCCGACAAGCGTCTAAATTTGTTTCATTAGAAAGTTTTCTTTTTTATAATACGCTGTTTTCATATATTTATTTTATATTATAATATTAATTAGGTACGATGAGAACTTGTACCCGATAAGCCAATGCAAGTTGCTTGTCAGCAGGAGTTAAAAAATATTATATAACATAATTAACAATTATTAAACAACAATAATTAACAATCATCATACAAATGTATCCCAAAATTAGAACAAAATAGGTGCATGAATGTTGTGATCAATTGTTGGAAAAAAATATGAAAATAGCATAACAGTTTTGTTATAGAGATACTAGAGTTCAATTACATAATATTGATTTAAAAAATATCGAAATATCAGCAAGTATTAAACAAATTGAGAAATTAAAAAAAAAACATGGTTATAGTTTTTTTGCATTGAGGATAGACTTAATATAATAGTAACACTTAAATAATTTAAAGATACCCGGTGATTTCAAGGAGATGTGCAATCATGGAGACCATCATATTTGTTACCATCAATACACAAGATTACTTTCCTAAAGCCAACACTTTAACATCAGTGAGAATTTCTTCTTAGAGCTATTGTTTTTAAATTCCTATTGCAACTTGTTAAATATAAATGGTACAATATATTCAAGGGTTCATTGACCATATTTATTTTGAAATATTGGCACCACCATTCCTATATTTTGTGTGAATCCATCCAACCATCAAACGCAGGACTAAAGTGCATAAGCTCAATTCAACGTGAGTTCAGAAGGATAATAGTATGAGGTGAAACAGCTAAATATGATGTTTTTCTCACGAAGAGTGTTATTTTCTTTCAGTTTTCTCTCTCCCAATCCCTTCCTCTAAATCCGATCTGTAGTGGATCTACAAATATAAACAAAAGAATTCAACCCAATTAAATTATTTTATTTTAATTGAAATCATCGCTCCGAATTCGTACACAAAAATAATCGTGTAGGAGCGTTTAAAAATGCTAATAATTGGAAGCTTAAAGGGTACAAAAACTCAAACGCAACGGCTTGGAAAGCTTTGAAGTAGGGAATGGATGAATAACCTCGTCGAATTCAACGTTATAATGATTAGGTCTAAAAGGGATCGAAATGAAAATTTAGTCTCCTTCAACGGAAGCAATCTTCCCAACAAGCCTTCCATTCATATACTTGGTGTAACCTTAGGTGACCAGCTCAGGCATGGGGCTCCATTGAAGTCAGAATTTAAGTAACCTCTCACAAGCTGGCCGCACTATAAAAGTACAGAGCCCGCAAATACTTGAACTACTATGAGTACATATCGCATTGTAAAATTTGGCAGTCACCTCTAGCCCCAAAATACCTGAATAACCTTTGTCTCCAACTGCCATTAATATCGTTTGACAGATCTTAACGAACAGTAATCCGATGAAAGATGCTCCAAGAAAGTAGCATCATTCATCACTTCGGCACTGGTGTATAGTCAGGAAACACGACAAACGCGTGCCTATTATTTGTACATGGTTAACATTCGTCAAAAGAGAACGGGTCGCTTCTACGATTCATTTTTTGTATTTGATTCATTTTTTGTATTTAACTGCTCGACTGTGGAATGATTTGCCGGCCTCTATATATCCTACCTACGACAACATGGGTCTCTTCAAAACCCAGATTAATTTCTTTCTGCCCTCCAAATGACCTTCCGCACAGCATCCCCAGAGACGACCTAGGCCCCGAGGAAAATTATTTTCCCCATTACCGTTGTGTGGAGTTAACGTAAAAAAAGAAGAAAATAGGGATGGTTTAAAAATGGCTGGAATAAGTGATGTTTGAAAGTTCACATAGGAACCTCGAATTTCATTTCAACTTTATGAAATAAGGATAATAAATTGTTATCAGCTTACTTTTCCATATAACAAGTAAATAATTTAAATGTTCTTGAATACAGCTACTAAATATTTTGGGAAATTCGAAATGAAATTAACAATTAGAAAAACACAGGACATTTATTGTAATACGTAATGAAAATCTAGCTTACGATCGTATCATTTTCCCCCAAGGGTTGGCAGACAAAATGAAGTACTTCTTGGTTAACTCACATTCATATGTTTTCTGATATATTTTCTTTACCCTACTCAAGTGTTTGATTATGTCTATGTTACTTGCCATACACTAGTTGTGCAGAATACACACGTCTTCCTTACTTAATCCACTGTACGCGTTTAAAACACGTAAGCGTCCCTTTCTTAAACTTTTTTTTATAACCTAAAGAGGATAACTTTCTTTGGGTAAGAACTCATTTTTCGATATTACATAGTCACATGTTATGTTCTCGGAATTCAAAAAGTTATGGAAGGTACATACCGTTATTTATAATCGCTAGTCCATATAAGGTTGGAAATCTATTTTTGCCGATTTATTCCTTATAACAATTTTTCTCATCGCATATTATATTGTCTCCAATAAAGATATAAAATTATTTTTGACGGTGGGGGTAGAATGAATTATAAAATATTGTTCTTTTTTCAATGTCAAACGGATACATTCATATATATAGAAACGAATGTTTATGTGTCTGTCCTCGATTTTCTCGAAAATTACTGGATCAGTTTCACTGAAAATAGCATAGTTTGTTTTTATTAGTACCGGAAATGTTTAGAAAGTAGTTTTAATGAAATCTAATATGTAAAACTGTTGCTATAACGTTTTAAAATTAGTTTGAAAAACACTGAACCCGCCATGTTGTATTGAGCTTAGCCCATAGATATACCACTCTGGTTAGCCACAGATAACATATTCAAAAGAAGAAGGCTTGTTCGGGTAGAATATTTTAATGGAAAACACAAGTAGGTACCTACTTGAGAAATTTTTTAATTTAGATATATAAAAAAAATTGTTTAGGAACAAATAATATTTTCAATTTTTTTCTGTGCTTAAAGATAATAATACCATATTCATTACAGGGTATTTAACTTTCGCTGTCAAATAAATTATGGCACCTAAACGAGAAGCAAGAATTCACAACTTCGTAACTTTATAAAAAAAAAAACGTATGTCAGCTATAATTTCTTCAAACGATTGGTATTCACTTTATGGCGTCATTAAATTAATTTAATTGGCGTCAAGCTTTCGAAACATGTAGCTTTATATTTATAAGTTGAATATATATTTATAAAGTGGTGAATACTAAGTGTATTTTTAAATTAATTTATTTATATATTAGCTACTTAATTATATAAATGCATACGTTTGTGTAATAATAAGTACCATCCCCATTTTGACCCTGCTGTCACCCTTAATTAGAACTATCTATTGGGATGGTAACAGACTCGATGATTAAAATTTGTTTGTAGTGCAATAGTGAATATTATACAGAGACGTCAACAAAAGATGAAGGAAAATATTATGTGGGATCGAATTTTAATAAAAATTCTTATTAACTTAACTTTACGATGATGGGATAACTGAAAATTTAAAATAGCTACTGGCAAAAGTCATATTTATATTGAAAAGATCACCAAAAGTTGAAATCCTCATATCAACATTTCTCTAACAATCACGAAATAATTGCAATGTTTCCATGTACAAATCAAGTAATGCGACTCTATTGTACGAGCGGCACATTTGTCCAGTAATAATTTAGAATACATTCGCTAAACCAAGGCTGGAATATACAAAGGAGTGGATTGTAACAAATCGTAACGAAGACATCTCTGTTGGAGAATCGCTTAAATACTTTAGCACGTGTGGTGACGTCATACGCCAATGCGACAGAATAAAGAATGATACGGGCGGTTTTTGCTGCCCATTGTACTGTCACTGTAAATATACATTATGTGCATCGTGTGGAGTGGTCACAAAACACCAGCTATATTATGAAATGTTACCGTTTCTACTCAATTAATTCGATGTTCAATTTTAAGAACAATAATTAAAATCAGATAAACTAAAAAAAATACTTCTAAAAAGAGCAACGTCAATGCAAAGCTTTAAACGTCTTTTCGTAGTGTTAAATTATGAGATCCGTTTTAACCGTTTAATTAAGAAAATCACAGTTACGATTTTAAACAAACGTTTTTTAATTTTTGTTTTTTTAATAATTTCTTTGATACAAATATTAATATAAACACAGATAGAAAAACTATATACATTTTTTAATTTTTTTTTTACATTCAATTATATATTTGAATACATCGACGGTCCGAACGAACAATGTCGGATTTGCAAATGGTAACTTCTTATTAGAGCTGTTTTAGGGGGAGAGGGATGTCGGAGAGGAATTATTTATTATTTTGAAATATTGATAGTATTAATACGTAATACGATAAACATAATGTTTTAAAATAGAAAAATATTACATAAATTTACATAGGCTTACGTTTATCAAAATCTAATCAGAAATATTACTTTTTTTTACAGTCCTATTATTTAATTAACCTTAATTAACTATTTTTTCCAATATAAAACCAAAAATTTGTAATCCGCATTAAACAAAAAAAACATTAGAGTTACGTAGTGTTTATGAAAAAAATAAACTACTCTGTTATTTTTTTAAGTTTATCTTATCGGCATATTGAAGAAAAACCATAACAGCATTTTTTAAGGATATTCAACTTTTTAAATGTTTTTGTAAAGCATGTGTAGAATGGTCAGAAATGTGTAATATTTCTGGTTTTATTTTGATAAATGCTAAACCCATGCAAATTAAAAAAAAAAAGTAATTAATATTTTTCTCTTTAAAATCACCATGTTTATCGTATGGTAAAATAATATGATCATTATTTTGAATTAACAGATAATAACTCTCCGACGTTCCTCTCCCCGTTAAAGTTTGTTTTCTATGTGTTTAGAGTTTCACGTCTACATTTTAATTGTTCTTGAGGTAAAGAAATATGGTTTTTATTTTTAATATTAGGCATAAACCCATATTTATTTCATTGGAAAACATATAATTTCAACTACTACAGCTCGTGTGCAATGTTACCAATGTACACATACGACATTGTTCGTCGGAACCATCGACATGTATATAAATTTATGTGCATCGTAGATATAGCAAAAAATCTCACCTAGGCAAGGCCAGTGCGTGGGTATACTTGTGTAATGTGGGTGGCAGTAAAAAAAAATAGTTTCTTTTTTCATCGTATTAATTTTTTTTTTTTTCGATACCTTAGTTCATATAACTGAAAATTTCTGGGTTTTGAGTTAATGATAAAAAATGGTAAAGAAACTCTCCCTTCTCATATTTAAAAAAAATCTAATTAATCCTATTTGTGTAATCATATAATTCTTTACGGAATTATAATGAAATCAGTACATTCTTAGTTCAATGGAGAAACATGTCAAATGTTTCCGTTTGGATGTTAATAAATGTAGCCTTTTACACCTATGATATGATAGGTTGATAAATTACCTATATGTTGTATCTTTTGTTATATTATAGGTGGATAAAATAAATTTACATCGGAGTAATGTCTTTATAAAAAAATTTCAAATCCAGTTTTCTCAAAATGAGGTATTTTGAGTTAGTTCCCTATTGAACTAAGGTATCGATTTGTTTACATATATTTACTCATATGCACATATATATCTATATCTTTACAAGTTAACAAATTAAGCGAGTTTTTACTTTAAAATAATAGCTGTATAATTCTAAATTATAAGTGAAATGAGAAAAAGAAAACGAAAAAAGGAAATGGGGAAAACATACAATTATAGCAAGGAATGTTTATCCAGTTTTTTACAATATTTTTGCATGTGTTTAAATACTATATGTTTGGACACTTACATTCTGTGGATAGTAAATTATAAATTAAGCGTTAGTTTTATTTGGAATCACACGTGACGATTTCAATTTGAAAAATGAATTTATCAATATTACTGGAGTCTTAAAATGTCTATTGTAAGTTGCAACCGGTTAGGTAAAAATAAATCAATGTTATATTTAATAAAAAAAAAAGGTTTTTTTAATAATAAATTCATAATAAAACGAAATTTCCCCACGAACTATTAAAGATAAAAAATATTTCTGGTCGCTTATTTTGAAAATCATTTGATCCAAGATCTAAAATAATATTATTTTGTAAAATTTCACGGGTTGTATTCATAAATTCGAGGATGATAACAAACATGTCTATTTTATTCCAACACCCTCTTTTTACCGCATCCAAAATAAAAATCAGTAAAAGAAATTTGAAAACTGGTTTTTTCAAGATACCACAACTTCCCCTCATAACCATCGGTCGAATTAAACCTTTAAAAATTTGTTACGCTTCTAATGTCATTATTTTTATTATGCTCTAAAGAGAGTGGAGAAGTCGATCTGCGATCGTTTGAAGTAACAGCCCTTTGTAAGACAAAATGCCCGTTATAGATAAACGTTTTATTGTAATTGTACTTTATTTGATGGACATCTGTGGACTCCGATATTTACGATACCTATGAGAACTGAGTCAAGATCAGCACATGGAGAACTTCCACTGCTTATTATGTTCCGCTATTTCACCATGAGTTTTTCCGGGTTATATTTTTGGCTCGGCCAATGATAGACTAAAGCTTTTTTTCTTTTTTTTTTACAGTCCACACAGGAGGCCTTGAGGGAAATAATTTCCCTCAAGACCTATATCATCTTTGGGGATGCTGTCTGTAACAAAATGTAGGTAGTCTGGATACATTGTAGACACTGATTTTTATAAATTATTCGGTCTCTATTTTCGAACTCATACAGTTATTTGCTTTAATATATGACATAATACATATAGATATATTTACAAAAATAGGAGAATGCAAAATATGTTACCAACCTCATAAAATAAAAAAAAATCTGTTGGAATTATATTTCTGAATTATGAATCCCGCCGTATTTCCACAACTTTTTATTTCCACAAATGACGAGTTCGGTTCGCGTACTATAATGATTTGACCAAATTTCGAAAAGTTTTTTTTTTTAAATTACTTTCGGGCGTTTTATAAAGCCAAGATATAACCCCCCACCCCCTGCAATAAATTCTGCTATTCGTTCAAATTTTACTTTAAAAAATAAAAGCAAACTGGTATTTACATAATATTATCTACGCATGTCGCAGTGTGTGAATAGATTCAGAATTGTGAAATAAAACGCAAAGAACGAAAAAAAATGTATGAAGGAGACTTCAATTTGCGCAATAGTATAAAAATAAAAATATTGTACTACAGAAGGCAAAAGGTTTTGAGGAAGGTAGATGTACGGAATGAAAATATGAATTTCATATTCAAATAGATTCTGATAACACGACTGTATAAATCTAAATAATATGAAATTAACCACAAGAGTGATAAATATATATAAACGTGCTTCGTCATTCATCGTATTTATTTATCTGGTTAAATGTCACTCAAATGTCAACCTATGACAGGAAAAAACGGCGGTAGGTATTACGTACTACTGAATGTCTCTAATAAGCGTTTTAACAAACAAAAAAATTAATAAATTCGAATGCTAGAAGAGATTGTTGATAGAAAGAGTAATACAAGCATATTAATTTTATTTAGCCCTTTCCTTTGTGATTGACCTACGTCCTTACATAGCAATATCTACATGGTCCTTACCACAATATAACCCCAAGACTGTGAGCAGATGATTAAGCCAATGCACCTGTCAAAGCCACGTATTCCATCCCAAACACCAAGATACCACCCTTGCTAAAGGGTTGGTGTAAACTGAAACTGTAACGTTTTCACGAAAAAATATTACAAAGATCATTGTTGGCCATAAGGGAAATATTTTTCTATTAATGAAAACTACCTACCTATTATAATATATTATATAGAAGTTTTAGCAAAAAATAAAACCGAGTAGCTTCTATTTCCGAAGTGGAAAATGGAATCTCACAATAAAACCATCCCTGGAGGTTTTGCTGAAATACAAAAAGGCGCTGAATTATGTCCAAACAGGCGGAAAACCCCTGAAAAGGATACAATAATTGTCCGTATGCACCAGGGAATTAGGATACACAAGGTGAACCAAAATGTTTAAAGTCTTCTGTAACCTCGACGAGAACCGCGGATTGTGAGTATTTGTAGTTTTTTGTTTTTGTTTTTGATTTCGCGATCGGCTTGCACTTCTGCATCTTTATTTCTAACATAAAAGTGCAAATTTAAAGGGGAGTAAGCAATTCTTTTTCTTACCTTCATAGATTATAATTTTATTACAATAGAAAGAGCTATACCAAAATAGACCAAGTAAGGAGAGATGTCGAGTTCGCAGAAATGTAGAAAAAACAGCGGGTAATAAAGTTAACAATTTACTTATTATTATTTACTTATTATTATTTACCTATTATTATTTGCTCACTACTTCTTGTTAATAAAAGTATGGTCACCTTATGATTGTAGCTAATTGGAGCACCGATACTTTACGATAGTTATTTGGGTTATAATTAAATTATTATTCTTGCAATCTACAGTTTATAGTTTGAATAACTTTGGTGTTATTTTTTTTTAATATATCGTTTCACTAAAATTGTAAAACCGCTCATCTCAACCAAGGACTATTCTAGTGAGATGAGTGGCTAATATTTTTCTTTTTGTTTAATATATTCAAAAATAACTAAGTAAATAATGAAATTAATGGAATCGATTCCAGCGACAAAAATACTATTATATACTTTTAATTGTTTGTTGTAAGAAACAAATATATTTATATACAAAGGATGTTAAACAAAGGGTAAGCCAACAAATACAGGCGATTTATTTATGAAGCTTAGAAGAGATAAAACAAAACAAGAAGGAAAGGGGAAGAGGAGAGGAAGGGGAAGAGGCAGAGGACGGTAGGATGTGGACAGGAGATGCTCTTGATACATTTATATCGTGTATCAATTTATCTATAACTTCGGTTATTTTTAAACATGCTTGTACTGGAGTTTTATAAAAGGATTATTTCATTGTATAGAAAAATGTAATAAATTCATCACGTAGCTGCCCGGACCCAGTGGGACTATGGCATCCCCGATTGAATGTTCTGAGGCTGATTGGAGTGAGTAGAGAAAAATGGGAAAGAAGAAGGTTGGAAAGTGCTTACCTGGCTTTTCATATTTGGTCATTAAAAACGGTAACTACGGCCATTTCAAGTTACCAACCATTTTATTCTGAATGATGTTCTTTCGCCAGGACGATATTGAGAGTATCCACCACTCTGAAACGTACCTCAATTTTTTTTTAAATCTATGTTTAAGAATGTTGTTGTTTCGCATCTGATATAACCCACCTCAATGGAATGCTCCTTCTCCCTCAGTAGTATGTGTTAGCCGAAGAATGCGTTTCATTTATTCTTTGTTTTCAATACTTTTGTTAAATTGTGAGGCGAAACTCCGAAGAAGTGAAATAAATTGGATTTATTTCCGGATTTATGTAAGACAAGCCACTGAATACTAGAGTGTCCTTCCTTTTGTTGGTGGAACTATGAGTTCAATTATGTTAACTGGTAAGTTTCTTTTTCCATTTGTCACGAACAAAATAAAGTTCTTCTTTTGTTTGCGCGTATTTTTGTATAAGCGTTGCGGTTTTATACTTAAGCCTAGAGAGAGGGCTAGACACCATAAGAAATAAGATATTATTACGCCAATATAGGCACTAGTCAGAAATCACCATGGTTTCACCATCAAATAAAGTGTGAGAAAATAAGATCCTCTCCTAAAGTGAAAAATATTCACATGTTTTTAAATTGTTAAATCTTTTAAACGTAATATTTCTTAAAGTATTCCTAACATCTACAGTATCAAATATGTTCATAAATGACATTTTAGCATTCCGATTCTTCTGGTGTTGCTTTTGATCGGAGGTTCTCATTATGTCCCCAACTAACTAGCAGACGGCAGCCTGGAATAAAGCAGTAGAATTACACTCAAACCAGTAATATAAGTTTTCAAGTCGTGATGAGCAATATATTCCACAACTTCCATCAATCTTTCTGTCATATTTTCTCTTTTCACAATAACATGCCCATCTGCAAAAGTGAATTTAAAACGGATTCTGAGAAGAATGAAAATATAATTCTTTCCTAATAATAACATATTCAAAAGATTGGTATTCGCATTTTGGCGTCACCACGTGAATGAAAATTTACTTTATTCATTTTTTCACATAAATAAAGGTTTAAAAAATTTACATACAAATACAACCAATTTACAATTAGACAAATTTGAAATTTTAGAAATCAGAAAAATCTTTAATAATGAATTAAATTTAGTTAATAATAATATTAATTTATTTCTTAAAAATAGGTATCTCTTGAATTTATTTTCATATTAATATAAACAATAATTTCTATCTGCTTTAATCAACTTTTGTTAATGTTTATAATGTGTCTATTCTTACATTATTGCGTTCTATGTTTATCATTTGTATATACTTGATATTATTATTGTATAGTATTGTATATATATATATCTGATGAAGAAAGCATCGCTTTCGAAACATGTTGATATATGTATATTAAAAAAGTGATGAATACAAAGTAATTTTTAATTCATTTAATAACATATTCAATTACCTTCACTAGAAATAAAAATAAATTTACGTATTCTTACAACTTGGATAACAAGCCCTTACAATCTATGCATACCTAAGATCTAAGTGTTTACTCATACAGTAAATTCATGATTAATGAGCACGTCGTAAACATTATTTCACAAAATCCTACAAGATGGTAGGTTTCCTATGAATAAGTGTTAAGACTCTACAAATGTTGTTTTATTAATTTGTCAGTAGTCCACTGGAGTAAGCTTCCACTATATGGATTCCTCAATATAAGGTATACTCGTACGTAGATTTTGCAGAAAGTATACGGAGTAAACTTTTGAAACATTTATTCCACATATGTAAAAAACACTGTACATAATATGTTGGCTTTACAAAAAAGGCGTACTTCGTTAGATAGATTGTTTCTACATAACCTGCTGAATAATAAGATTGCCAGTGCCGAATTGCTATCCCTCGATAGTTTAAATGTTCCAACGAGGCGTACCAGACACACTACGCTTCATCATGCAAAAGCGAACAACACTAATGCAGAAAAGAACTCACCAATAACTCGCATGATCACAATATATACCCACTACGTAAAATTAATAGACATTTTTCATGTTTCTTCACTAACATACAAAACAAATTGATTAAATTTTCTTAGCGTGCTATAAATTACTTAACTCCGCTTATTTTTTCTTTAATTTTCTAGTCATAGCCTATTACATTTCTCGATTTCATAACTTCTCTACATTTCTTCACACCATCTCTCCACAAACTTTCGTTCTTATCATTAATATTAGTCACACAGGCATTCATTTTTTTTCGTCAGGGCCTCCAGAATGGAGTTGATGAAAAAAAAACTAAACAAAGTCTAAGAAGGGACAATATTCCCGTCCGTCAAATCCGTATGTGTTCAAACATATACATATATTTTTTTTTTTGAATACCGCACAAGAGTCCCAACTGCTCCCAACCGTCCGCAGCCAGTGAGACTATGGCATTCGTAATTGGGGAATTTTGTGAGGCTGAAGGTATTTGGGAGGGGAAGGAGAAGGGAAGAGGAAGATGGGGAAATACCTGACTATTCAGATCTGGGCACCAAACACGGCTGAAAGCCATTTCAAGCAACGTTTCAATTCTGAATGGTGGTCTTTTACCAAGCCGATACTGAGAGTATCTTCCACTCTGGACGTGCGCAAATATACTATATATTATTTTTAAATGAATTAATTGTGAAACAGCACAAATTAATTAAATAAAATTTACTTGCGCACGCCGAGATTTGAACCCGCGACCTTCGGGTTCGTAGTCGAGAGCCTTACCCCTCGACCAGGGAGGCAGTCCATTGTCGAGAGGTTCATTAGTTGTTAATAAGCATTCTCACTACAGACAAAAATGACATTCCTAATAGGTACTTTAACAATGTACATTTTAATATTCCAACATTATAATTTTTAATAAAATGCATTGTGTATGTCTAATTAAATAAATAATATATAAATATGCTATACGTAGTTCTGATTACATTTGGTATCAAACATTTTTAAGTAATTTATCATGACTGTGATCGAGTCCTCAATGGAGTGCTGATACCAACTCTGATATATGGAAGTGAGGCATGAAACTGGCAGGGGAAAAATAAATGTATTTTGACTGAATACTGTAGAAATGAGATCTCTGAGGCGAACGCGTTATAAAACTATGGAAATCGTGTGAAAAATATTGAAATTCGCCGAGAATGGAAGGCTGATGTAAGCGTAATGGGTAAGATAAAGAAATGGACGATTATATGGTTTTCACATGTGGAGCGAATGAACGAAGAAATAAGTGCAAGGACAATATATGTTAAATATAAATGGAAGAAGAAGCCAGTGACGACCTCCATGGTCGAGGGGTAAGGCTCTCGACTACGAATCCGAAGGTCGCGGGTTCAAATCCCGGCGTGCGCAAGTAAATTTTATTTAATTAATTTGTGTTGTTTCGCAATTAATTAAATAAAAATAGTATATGGTATATTTGCGCACGTTCCACAGTGGAAGATACTCTCAGTATCGCCCTGGTGAAAGACCACCATTCAGAATTGAAACGTTGTTTGAAATGGCTTTTAGCCGTGTTTGGTGACCAGATCTGAATAGCCAGGTATTTACCCACCTTCCTCATTCTCTTCTCCTTCCCCTCCCCAATTCCTTCAGCCTCACAACATTCCCCAAATGGGAATGCCATAGTCTCACTGGCTCCAGACGGTTGGGAGCAGTTGGGACTCTTGTGCGGTATTTATATAAAAAAATTTAAAAAAGAGACTCCTGTGGAAGACATGGTATGATCGACTGAATCAAATACTTGAATCGGGTCATTTCAGAAGTCGAAATAACAAAAAAAAATGTATTATTGCGAGTGAAACAAGAAGTGCGTGCCACGACCGAGTTGTTTGCATCGCAGCCGTTCCTCTTAATGTATATTTTACTCCCATTTTAAATTAAGTGTTTTTCTCATATCTTTGATTAATCCTTATCGTTTAGGGTGATATGTATTGTGATCACTCACAATAAATTTTTTTATTTATTTATATTGATCAAAAATATGTATAATTCATTCGTTTATTGTGCCTGAAAATTGATCAATAATTTTCACCCAACAGTTTGCACCATACAATGAGAAATTTCTTTAGTGAAAAATATTAAACCTATCTACGTGACAAAGGCGTAGCCTTCATTTACTATGAAGACAAACGCATCGCTGAGGAAAGAACTCGAGGAAATCATATTTTGAAGAAAGCTAACCTGATCGGTGGGTGTTTAATTTAAATCAAAATAAACTTAAAGTTGGACAAAATTAACTTTATAATTTCTTCCACAGATTGGTATTTACTTTGTTGCGTCATTATTAATAAATTAATTAAAAATTACTTTCTCCACTTTATTAATATATACATATCAATATGTTTCGAAAGCGATGATTTCCTCATCAGGAATATACAGAATACTGTCAAGTACAGACGAATGATAAACATAGAACTCAATAATTTATGAATAGACAAATTATAAACATAAATAAAAAATGATTAAAGTAGGTAAGTAATTAATCAATAATGTTAAGAAAAAAATATTATTAACCATTGAATAACAAATCTGTATTAGAACTTAAATAATATATATATTTTAATTATTAATATTAATATGAGAATAAATTCAAGAGATATCTATTTTCAAAGAAATATATGATTATTAATTATATTTTATTGACTATTGTAAATTAATTATTAATTATATTTTATTGACTATCTAAGACAGCATCGTCATAGATTATTTTATCTTGCTACCTGTAGGACCAACCTGCCAATGGTTTTCCCGGTGGGGAGGATTATATTGCTCCTGAACAAAATCTCACCTGATATCGATATATTTTGCGTCAGTGGGGAGAGATTAAAAAGGGAAATTTTATTGATTCTTGAAAGGATCTCTTCTCATTGACGCTATTTTCACCACTGCCTGAATTTATTAAATTTATTATTATTATTTTTTTTAAATATAACTTAATTTATTTTTTTTATTTTTAGTATATTTCTTTTTCTTGTACTTGAAAATTTGCAAAATATTTTTGTCTTACAAATATTAAGTAGATACGTGAAATTACTCAAACGCATTAAATATAATATATTTGTAATGTATTAGAAATTAAATAAAAAATATTATTATTATTATTTTTACTGATGGAAACATGTCGATATGTATATATTAATAAAGTGGTGATTACAAACTAATTTTCAATTCATTTGGAATTAATTTTACTCCTCGTTTCCAATCAAGGGTTAAAGTTTTTAAGAATATTAGTATCAATTCAGTTTCAAACAATTTATTCGTCCCAATATGAGGTATTCACAGCATTATATTTGCAAGCAATCATTCATAAGTTACATAATGGTAAGTTTGCTTGATAGATATTTTTTGTGTTCGTTCCTGCGTAAATAAGATTCAGTATATTTGCAGAATGTAAATCATCTCGAATTGTACCTTTTATTTACCAAGAAGGCTTTTTACCTCGCTATAACTGAAGAGTTTTGTTATCCTGTTTCATAGAAAGAATAATAAAATCGTTATATCAACATTCAGATTTCCAATTTCATTTGTGAATAAATATATTTATATAATGTTGTAAAAGCAGGTCGATGTTTTATGTTTTAATGTTTTTTTTTTTTTAATATTGCGAAGTGATTGCCTATGTGCGCTCAATGTTTACATGAGCGTAATAAAATTACAAAGGAAACCATTGAAACAAAATTCAAATGAGAATTTTATTCTAAACTGTCGATGAAAAAAAACAATACTCTTTTCATTAAAAAAATGTACCTTTTATGAAAAATGGCAATAGTCATGTTACTTGTATATAATGGAAATACAAACTCGGGTCGATTCGCAGTACATTCCACCAACTTACGACTAAAACAACGTTCGAAAAAATAAATTTGCAATATTTCTCTATAAAAGTATTTAACATCCTCTCGCTATAAAATCATTACAAAATTAACCGACTTCAAAAGAAGTATTAAGATATGGATTAGGGACACGGTAAGGAAGAATATATGATGTTGCAATCGAACAGAGTTTTACGGTCACGGTATGTTTTCTTTTAGATTCTTAAAATTTTTATTAATTTATTTCACTACAATTTTCCTCTAGTAATATTTTAACATATTTACGAAAACTTTCTTAAAAAATTAACAAACTTACAAAAATTCACCTAATTTATAATCCATACATAAAACCATGTAGAAAGTGACCTTAGAACGGGGTACCCCAGTTAGGTCACATTTTTAGCGACTTTTGTAAAACATGACGAAATAAATAAATTAAAAAATCATTTAAAGAGATTCTTGCCTATATAGTGGTATATTGTATCGAAAGACTGCTACAGGGTAAGAGGAGACTGCAGGCAAGTATTCCAAACGTTTTCGAACCAATTTGAACCACTATCGGTGTGTAATAATACATTCAAACGTGCGCTCTTTAAACTGATTTGCTTGTATCTGATTTGTTTTTGACTTACAATGATATTTCTGTTGAAATCCACATTTGAAATGGTGTTTTAGCCTAAAGGTAGGATTATTTCTTGATACTTATTTTTGTAAATACTATTTCAGTGTCCCAAGTGCTACGAATAGTCTGGAGCAAATGAGGCTATGGCATCTCCATGTTGCGAGGCTGAAGGTAACGTGGAGGGGAAGGAAATGGGGAATAAGGAGGTGGGGAAGTACCTGGCTATTCATATCTGGTCACCAAATACGTATAAAGCCATATTAAGCAACGTTTCAATTCAGAATGTTGGTCTCTCACCAGGGCGATACTGGGATTATCTGTCACAAATATAATATAAATTATTTAAATAGAATTGATTGTGAACCAACAAAAGTTAACTAAATTAAATTTAATCTAATAACTTATTGAAGTTTATATATCTCATTGTAATATTAAATCATTGACGAAGTTAATATTAACCAATTTAAAATGAAACATTAAACCGAAAAAGACAGAGAAAATAAATATATATTAGTCCCATTAGGCAGGAAGTCTGCCTTAAGTTAAAATACCTTCTTAATTTCTGTCTTTTTCGGTTTTATGTGTCATTTGAAATTTGTTAATATTATCTTCCCCAATGATTCGCACGCCCTAGCTATAGCTGATTCATTTTTTGTATAATCCCTTTAGTTTCTTCTTTTTAAAAATAATATCCCCCTAAATTAGTAATTCTCGTCCTTAAAGAGGGAGTACAATTATGGTTTGTTATACACATAATTAATTTCAGACTGATGTTATACACATACGAGTTATAATCATGAGTATTACCATGAACATAATATTTTGGTGTCTATACATTAATGCAAAAAAAAAATTATAAGGAAATTTTTAGAAATAAAATATATGTATGTAAACATACAAACATTTTTTTAAGTTAACTTATAATATACACATAAATTGAGTTTCTTTTAATGTGTATTTTAAGTGTTTTTTTTTATTTTAAGGGAATATTATTTGTCCTGTGGCGGCCTGATTTTCTTATTCGTTGCAACTCACCTGTGTAAAAAGCGTGATTTGTTTTGATAGCATTTTATTTTAATTTAATTTTACTTTATTTATTTATTTGTTTATTTTTATTTTTATTTATTTTTTTTTATTTTTTTATTTTATTTTATTTTTTTATTTTTTTTTTAAATTTTTTTTTATTTTTATTTTATTTATTTTTTTAAATTTCATTTTAATCGTATTTTTCTTTAATTTAATCTAACTAACTAATCGAATTTTAGTTCAAAAGGGGCTGAAGGCTATTTTTTTTTAAATATTATGTTGTTTTAAAAAAATAATTAAAAAAATTATTCACTTCTTTCATATTTTTTATAATAGCTTTTGATGAATACGGAAAAAAAAGGTTTTCAGCGGAGTGTTCAAAACCCACTGGTCCGCACCTGAGTGCGATACCTGAGTGTCGCAAATTACGTAATATTTAAAATTCCACTATCAATCAACGGAAATAAAACGAACCTAGTATGGAAGAATCCTAATTGAAAATTACCTGT
Organism: Halesus radiatus; assembly: GCA_022606495.2. NCBI lineage: Eukaryota > Metazoa > Arthropoda > Insecta > Trichoptera > Limnephilidae > Halesus > Halesus radiatus. The sequence goes on from JAHDVE020010873.1 coordinate 29,797, forward strand.
ATAACTAGATGAAAATGGAATTCTCGGGGGAGAATCTAACCCTTCCCTATATTGCTTCATATTTCGGTAAAGGTTTGAGTGGAGGAACAATTCTCGAACTAAGTAGGTGACATTTTAGATAATCCGCCAGATTCAAAATACCGCCGTAAGATTTACAGCTAAGTGGTCCCATTTGTCCTGTTTAGCGGCGCCTTAAAGAAAGCTCCAGGAAAGCTCGCGAAGTAAAGGGGTGGCGAACAACTAACGCATTTACGCTAATGACATCAAGAACGCTGACGAAATTTAGAAAAGTTGCATGACGTATCTAACTAACTAAACATAACATCACGCCGTTTACGAGAGATGGAGGGAGAGTGGATTATCTGCACACACCTCTGCTTCATTCGCATTCATACATTGGAATCTATCATTAGTGTGTGGTATGTGTTGAGTCAACAGCAGCTGGCTGGACGCTTCAGCATCTCGATGAATACCAAATGCGAATACGTGTGTTTAGCAATTCATTTAATATTTTGGTTATGGGTAAGTGTGCGATTCTGTAGAAATCGTTTAAGAGCGCGAAGTTACATAGCTGCAAAACATATATCCATTTTTGTTATTCTTGGAATTTGATTCCCTTGTACTGCCGTGTCTCCTTCAGGCGTCTCCAACTTATTCTTCCATTCACTTTCACCCAAATGTTCTGTTGGCGCTCCTTCCCTCATTCCTCCGCTCTACATGTCCAAACCATCAACTCGTTAATTTCTATCTTATTCAATATGCTTACACAAACTTTGCATTCTTTCTGAATCTCTACATTATTGTGTAATATCGTTATACATGATTTTATCATACATACGTCTGAGAGATCTCGTTTCTAGAGCATTCAGTCTGCTTTCGTCTTTACTCTATCCGTTCAGAAATACATATGTAATAAAAAATATTGGCTAGCACAAAGGTAAAATGTGACGTTTCAAGTGGTCCGAGCATTTAAAGTTAGTGCCAACTTTGAGGGTTTAAACAATAAAAAAAGTTTTGTCTATATCGACTTTCGACCATGGGGATGAGCACTGTGCGATATGTCTTACATTTTTATTCTTTTTCGGCTTTAAAAGAGGTCGTATTTGAAAAGGTTTTCCCGCGGGTAGGACGAGTAGTAAGTGTAAATATTCTAAAGGTTAAGGAAAACTTATGAGTGTAACATTTTGACAATGCCTTTACAATTTTAAATAAAATAATTAAAGTGAATAAATAAAATCTTTATAAAAATGCTGTAGTTGTTTTCTCAAACAAATTTATTTATTCAAATAAAAACACAAAATAAAATTCATTAATATACTAGAGGGATTTTAAACTCTCTGGGAGAATGTATTTATTTGCTACCGTAACTCATATCCCGCCATTTTCATAGATCACATATATTTATTTGAAAATCAATAACGTTATTTTTATTACAAGTATAACGTAAACAATTTAAAACTTCATTTCACTTGTTTATTTATTAGACATGACCGGTACTAACCAGTCTTGTGGAGTAAAGTTTAAAATTATTTTCATTAATCTCAATACGATGGAATTCCACCAAATTGCAAAAATAGAAAATCATTTTTTTACAGATTATTTATACATCTTTATAATATAAGCCATTATTACATAGAATGATGTGTATATAATTTCAGATTACTCAAGTAATCTGAAAGTATATTGCCTGTTGTATGCGGATGATGCGGTGCTGATTGCTAACAGTATGGAAGATTTACAGTCCCTTGTATCTAGGATGAATGAAGTATGCATGAAGAACGAGCTAATGATGAATGTAAGTAAGTCTAAAGTCATGGTGTTTGAAAGAGAGATTACGAAAACAGTATGCAATATAGTTGTGAATGATGAATACTTGGAGCAGTTCGATGATTTTGTATATTTGGGAAGTATGTTTACGAGAGATGGAAAGACTGATAGGGATATTGAAAGAAGGGTAAATGCAGGAAACTCCATTAATGGAGGACTGAAGGCGGTTTGGCGCTAACAAAAAGTTGTCCAAAGAAGCGAAGCTATCAGTCCACAATGGAGTGTTGATACCAACCCTGATGTATGGCAGTGAGGAATGGAATTGGCAGAAGAAGGATGAAAGTAAACTGACTGCCGTAGAAATGAGATCTCTGAGACGAATGTGTGGTAAAACCATGTATGATCGTGTGAAAAATAAAAATAATAATAATAATAATAATAATAATAATAATAATAATAATAATAATAATAATAATAATAATAATAATAATAATAATAATAATAATAATAATAATAATAATAATAATAATAACAAAGCATTTATATAGCGCAGTTTTGTATTGTTTCACTTCAAGTGCGCTTAATAAGTAAGATTAATGTAGGGACGCTTAGATGGTTTGGGCATGTGGAGCGAATGAACGAAGAAAGGAGTGTAAGAAGAATGTATGACGCAAATGTGAATGGAAGAAGAAGCCGGGGACGTCCGAGGAAGACATGGCACGATCAAGTGAATCAAATACTTGAGTCAGAAGTCGGAATAATAAAAGAGAATGTTTGAGACGATGTATGAATGAAACGGCGAGATGGTGAGTTAGTTAGTTATATAATTGTGTTAATCAAAAAAAAAAAAAATAAAGTAGTGACACCTCACAAAAACACCTCTGTATATATAGAGCACATACAGGGGAACTATGTTGCTACCCGGTTAAGCAACATTGTGAGGCGGGTTAAGGAGGAGGATGAAGGAAGGGATTTTTAATAAGGTGCTTGAAGGGGGCCCGACTAAATGCAGATGCCGATAGCTCGTTCCACATTCGACTCGATTTACTCAAGAAACGAGTTGGCGATACGACCCATTCTCATGACGCTAACATCATCTGTGAACGGGTGTTCCGCTAGTTTCCGTCGAGTTTCACGCACGTGCACCGGCGCGGGGAGGATCAACGCTACTAGTTTATTCGAGCAGGCTCCATTGAAATATCTGTAAAACAGACTCATCATACCTTTAATGCGTCTATGCATTATAGATGGCAGTTAGTCTTTTAAGAACGGAATGTCAATAGAATCAAGCAGGTTTATCAAGTATTTGGTTTCTCCAGCCCAGAAGTAACTTCCAAATCCAACTCTTAGACGTACTTGTGATGTGTATGAGATTAGCAGTTGGCCAGTAGAAGAATCTGCTAGTCCTACACAGGACGCCATATTGGCAGCCATATTCATGATATCTTTGTTTGCTTAAATATAATGAATGCGTTTTTGCAAAAAAATAATTCTATTTATGAAAACATGAGTGATTAATGAGCATTTATCCTCCAAGAGTTTAACGGTAATTAAGCAATAATTCATAGCTTGTTATTTAGACCGGTCAGTGACTGAGTTGGCATCACGTTTGGCTAGCTAAGTTCTCCATCACAACACAAGCAACTTATTCCGTACACTGTTATAGTAGTAGGAGATTTTTAATTACTTTCTGGTAATTTATAATCCTGGAGTTTTGTCAGTCTTTAAAAAAAAATAAAAAAATATTATCGTAGAAATTCATTATTTTCAAACTACAAAATATCAGTACTGTAGCAACACAAAGCTATCCAATACGTTCCTAAAATGTGTTATTAACATTCAAACATTTTCATTTTTCCAAACAAAAAAATCTATTTATAATTTGGATCTGTGAATTTCATTGTGTTTTATTATTATTATTTATTTATCATTTCGATACATAAAGTCACAAAAACAAAACATCCTCTCTATGTAATTATCTTCTCTGCAAAGTGTGAAATAGTGAAATAAGTTTAAACATAAAATTGTGTTAGAATATGATGGAGAATCATCTCATTTCGGAATGTACCACTAATTTCTGAACACCGTTCGGTAGAGTAAAAAAATATGCACGTTGACCATTATTTGTCTACTATTAAATTCTAAGCTGTAACAAGTGCATTGCATGAAGTACTTACTTGCCGTAAAATCACCTTAAGGCCAATAAATAACATGGTGCTCAACCATGTATTTCCAGATTTAAGATTTTGCAACTAAAATAATCATTTGTTACGTAGGATTTTTGTTCCGAAATAGGCATAAGTCGGTACTCACTGTGAGATTTCATCTTATCAGTTAATTTGCTATAAAAAGCGTCAATGTGAGTTTATCGAACATCTCACATAAATTTATTTTGCTCAAACCAAAAACAAAACACAAGCACGGTGGATTTAGCTAAGATTTTATGTTGATGTAATTTATGCTTTTCCCTGATTACAGGAAAAAAGTCTACCCTCGTTAAGCTGAGATTCAGCAAGGAGAAGGAAAAAAATATTTTTGTCACCCTATAACCTATACTTATACCTTTCTCAGATATAAAACTCAATTTACCATTTTATGTAGGTAATACTTTTATGCATTTTGTGATTCCAGCTTGTTGAATTAAAAACATTTATGTATTTTACATTAAATAAACTTTGTCATACATTCCAGTGGGCAAGCTTGTTGCTGGAACTTGTAGTAGTTTGTTGCTGAAGATATTGGGTGAAAATAATGTCAATTTTAGTGATAATACGAAAATTTATATAATGGCAGATGGCATTACCGTCGCTGTAATTCATGTTTTTTTATGTCTATAAAATATCGATTTTTAGTGGCCTTGCCTTGACTTTTTATTCGATTTTCCGGGAAAAAATTAAAAATATTTTTCAATTTCTAATTCCACTCATACCGCCAAAGTTATCTGGAAATTAATATATCAGTAAAAACCAATCATTCATTTGATGTAAATAAAGGTTTAAATATTTTACATACAAATACAACCTGTTTACAATTAGAAAAATTTGAAATTTTAGAAATAAGAAAAAGTATTAATAGCGAATTAAATTTAATAAATAATCAAATATTTTTAAAAAATAGCTATCTCTTAAATTTATTTTCATATTAATATTAATAATAATCATAATTTTTTATTTTAATTTCAAATATAAACGAATTAGTCAATGTTTTATAATTATTTCGTTATTAGCATTTTTGATCAATTACTTAGCTACTTTGATTCATTTTTATTTATGCTTATATTTTGTTTGTTCTTAAATTATTTTTCTATTTTTTATCATTTGTCTGTACTTGAAATTATTTTTTTAGTATTCATATATTTCTGAGGATGATAGCATTGCTATCGAAACATGTAGAGATATTTATTTATTTTTATAAAAATGGTGTAAACACAGTACATTTTTTAATTAGAAAATTAATAATGACGCCACAAAGTTACCAATCCTTTGAAGAAATTATCTAAAGATTTAGTTGTAAAGTAACATGATTAAAATGTGCCTTATATGATAATTGTTTTAATAAGAAAAAAATATAGATGAATGCTGAATACCGTTAAGTATTTTTTTTTACATATTTTAGAGTGTTAATATTCAGGAAATCAAAAATGTTCTTAAAAACAGACAAAAAATTATATGAACCAGAATGATTCATTAATTTGATGGTGTTCAAATGAAAAAAAAAACCATGAAATAGATGTTCATTTAAAAAATTAGATAAACATTTTCATGAGCTACGCATTAAGTTATCCTCAAAACATAAAATGAAAATAATTTCATTAATTGGAATAGAAATGAGGCAATTTTCAGAAAAAAAAGAACTAACTCATTCCATGATGAATTGAAAAGTATGGAAACAGAAAATAATATTAACTTAAAATAACACTAGTTACAGCAGATTCAAAACTGATCAGTTTAACCGAGCAAGTTAGTCTCAAATCCATCATTGTATTAGAACAGGCATTATTGTTTCGCCATCTGTTAGGCTTCCAACTTCCTGCTTTGATAAGTATTGCTCCACTATGTCAAACGACTGACAAACAGCTTGATTGCAATTAATACAAAGTTTCAACCCAATATTGTAACAATAAAAAAACTATGTACAATGTTACAAGAGTATGGCTGGGTGGAGTTTTGCAACACTTGCTACAATATACATACAACGCAATATTTACAACCCTCTACAAAAGCTGCATTAAGTCATACGATTTCGCACCAATAATTCACGGTGATAAAGCAACAAAAGCTAAATAAGTTAACGAGTTGAAATGCCGATACTTTGTATTTTCACCACGCCATCGTCGATCGTATCGTAAAACGCAATAATTGCGAAAAATTCAACAGCACTTCGATTTATGCGGAAAAAATAACAGTCATATCACGTCGCTTCAATTGTGCGCTTTCCACGTTCACGTCCCACCCCTCTTTAGCTAATACGGCAATAAATAAAATGAAACATAGTAACAGAAAAACTCACCCTTCGGCAAAGTGAAGGAACTTTACCGCATTTCGCCACTTCAGCCCGCAAATGTACGCTTTATTCTAAGTCGGCGATGTTTATGTTCATTGTCGTAAAATATTTTGGGGACCCTACATACCGCAAATGGGTTTCTGATTTATTTCACCTCGGAGTGGATACACCCATGGCATGCGTTCATATACTTCGAGACATAATACCAGCCCTCAGCCCTCCCGCCCTTCCGTCGGGGACAGGGACGGATTCCCGACTCGGGTTTCTAATAACAGCGGGGGATGATTCGCCTTTCCTTAAGGTACGTCATTCGTATTCAAATGGGTTAGTTGGAAGAGATTTGCATAAAGTAGGAGTGACTCATCAAACAGTTCAATCGTATTGTGATTTTATATTCACAAATTATTGGGTCAGTGTTTATTTTGTCTGCTCCACATTTTAGGCAAATATTTTGACCTTTAACACACAATATTTTGCTTTTCCGTTTTTTAGTTCCCATTAGTTTTTTTTGTTTTTTTTTAAGGTTTGAAGTCTATACCTGAAGTAAAACGTTAGATCACTTTACAAAAATGGAACATGCCTTTATTAAAGCACTTAAGAAACAGCATTTAGTTATACATGATAGTAAATAAGAACAACCTTTGAAAAATAACGAGAAGAAGCTACGTAACGTATGTATTAGTCCCACGAATTAATTCAAGGAAACTTCCGTGAAATTGTCAGAAGGTATCTTAATTTTAATTGAAAAATTTGTACATAAAAATACGTAAGCAATGAAATTTCAAATTTAGTTGACAGAGAACTATTATTTCAGTTTCCTTGCAAAACGAACTGCAACAAATCTACCTGTACATTTTTTTATAGTATTGGAAAAAGAGCATCTGCAAATTTTTATAAATTATTTGTTATCTTGCATTAAAAAGTTCGCTCCTGTATTATTTTTATTCTTCCTGGAAAAATATTATTGCTATCGTCGCTGGTTCCAAGTGCCAAGAGCTTCCTTAAAACGAAACACTCGGCTGTTTTATTATTTCCCCTTTAAAAAAATAAGTATTTCTTGAACTGTAACCCGCTTTACGTCCCGCAAACAATTGAGGAAGGTTTGATTGATGGAGCCAAAGATGAATTATGCATGGAAATGAATAAATTATCCGATTCAGTAAAAGTATTAAGTACCTATCTATAATGCTAATATATGGAATGCGGGTTAATTGCAATGGGTTCATTTGGGAAACATGCGTGAATGTCCGCATTGAACCAATTAATTATGATAATGTGTAAATAACTAATTACTGTACCGGATTCTACACATTGTGGAATATATATTTCAACACGATTTCACACGGTACATGCATAATTATTATTAAAAAAATGATAAAAACCTAATTATAAGCACTTTTTTAATGTTAACCATAACAATATCATGCATCATGAGTTATTTTGTAAAGCAATTGTCCAGATTATGTACTATATACTACATACGAGTATGTATCTAGGTCTATCTTTTTTAATCGAACCCCTGTTCGTGAGGATTTTAGATTTAATAATGTGTTTCATAAATTTATGTTTTTTTTCTTGTATGAGGAACTCGATATTTGAATAATATTATTCATATAATAAAAATTGGATAAGTATATCTGAGAGACTATCTAGTTTGCAAATAAATTCGTACAGAATTTGCAGTCATATAGGGAGATAGCAGACAAAGAAATTATGGGATTGAGTCGAAGATGATATTAACAGTTCTTAAATTGAAGTATGCTTTCAATAAAAACGACGGAAAGCAATAATACAGCATTGGCTCATTTGGATAGAGCGCTATTCCCAGAGAAACCGAGAGGTCCTGTATTCGAGTCATAGATGCGACCATTATCTTTTATTATATGTGTTTTTTCTGTTTGATTTGAGATTTGTTAGTGTTAACATTAATGATTAAAATATTTTCTTCTATAAGTGTAATTATTTTGTGGCGTCATTATACATTTAATAAATAAGAAGTACTTTGTTTAAACCACTGTTTTTAATATATATATAAATAGATATTTCAGAAGAAAAGCTTCCCTCATCAGAATACACAGTATACTGTAAGTATGAATGGTACAGTTGCATACCTAATAAGGAAAATAATTATTAATATTTGTTAATGTAAATAATTATAATTAAAATTATGTTTCAAATAAATACCTACTCTTATTTTTCCAATAACCTTCTAATAAATATAATATCAATGACAAATAGGATTTAAACAATAACTGCAATATCATGCAATGTGCAGTGTTTTATAATATATGTGTCCTGTGCGTGCAAAGTCATATCATCTCAGTCCAAAATATTATAATTTAATATTTTAATCTGGAATGCCCTACCAGGTAAGCATGGTTTCTGTATATGTAACTAATAATATTAACCCTGACAAGTAGTATTTGTACAGCGCCCTTGAGGTGATTTTTCACAAAAACGGCGCTATACAAGTCATCCAAGTATTATTATTATTATTAATTGTTATTTCTTTGTAGATTAAAAAAATAATTTTACATAATTGGGTCAAATGATTTGAACATTTTCTATCGAAAGCACGATGGCATAACCTCTGGAATTTTTATCCAATAATAAAAAGAAAATTGTGATGTTATCGTTGAATTATTTTGGTACCATTAAAACATTCCGACTATTTTCGCAATGCGATTCAAGTATTTGATTAACTTTAACGTGCCCTCTAGCCCACGATTCTGAATTCAATCATCCCTTGTAAGATTTATAGAAAAAAAAATTAAGTTATGTATTACCTTTAAAAAAATGTAGGTATGTGTTACATAAATGAGTTGATATTGCAATCTATTTTGATTTGGGGACTTTCACTACGTATCTTCTGCCAAGGATTTTATTTCTCCTGACAGCTATTAATATTCTTTCACAATATATTAGATATGTGACTTGCTGTTTCAAACTAGCCCACAAAAAGAACAGGCAGACACAAAGTCGTAATTTCCCTTAATTATATTTTTCCAGTGGTATAAAAATTCTCAGTGCAATAAAGACGGTTTATCCACCCGTAATACATACATTATCACTTTACTATGATATGGACTCCCGTACGATATTCAAATGCAACTCCACCCCCTCGAGTAAGAGGTTCATTCCCGGATGTATAAGGGCGCCCCTCAACTTTCCTGTGCGGAGGAATTATTAAAATAAAATTTATGATACCCGTAATACGCGAAGATAACGCAACCCCACTTCCCGTGAATTGTGGGTATTGAGAGTATTTTATAGTAAATCCAGGCGATAAATAGCGGAGCAATTATTCATAAACAACCCCTGAGCGAGATAAGGAACCCTCACTTTATATATTAAGAAAGAATTTCACACATAATAAAGTATCCTACATAGTATATATTATCACCTACTTTGAATCATGATGTCAATACGATTTCCAAAAAAAAACATTTTGGTGCGTTTTTACTCGTAACAATGACGCTCCGAACTCAGAATATCCGGAATCGTGTAATTCCTTTTTCTCGTTTCGATTGTCATTACGCGATCATAATGTATAATTTCTGAAGGTATTTTACAGATATGGTTATTTTATTTTATTTTATTTGGAATCATACTTGTTTCATTTCTCCTTCATATGGAAGAGAGTTGGTGGAGGTTAAAGTAGGAGGTTAACGTTGATTCATTTAAACATTATATCTACATAAATCACTCTTCATGCCAGTGGAAAGCAGAGGCTCCGAGATGAAGAGTGTGAGGGTAATTATGAATTTTCATAGGCAGATCCTAAAACGAATTTTTTGAGGTATACTGTTGAATGAGGTACAACCCCAAGATATATGTGTACCAAAAGCTTGAAGAATTTTCAATAAGATTTTTTAAACTTAAGTGACTGATCCCCTGGGCAGAATACGGCGAGGATGGAAGATAGCCGATGGAGTATAGGGAAGCCAAAATATAGTTGACTGGAAGGTGTTAAAATGAATATCACATCCGTAGACATAGATTCTATATTCTCCCTATTGGAGTGATAAAATGTCACAGACATCTAAGGCTTCGGCGTAGCAGCACAGGATTGCGAGGAGTGGAGGAGTCTTGTCCACCATGGAAATTGGAGTGCGGGTCACGATCCTCAACAATGAGAAATTGTCTAAAGAAGACGACATGTAAAAAGACAGCAGAAGACCAACTAGCAGCCATGGACATGTTTCTTGAATGTTGAAGCGCCGGTTATGATTACGGTACAACAAATTAATAACGTACAATAATTCCTTACGTTTTTTCGTATCTAACTAAGTTCTTAATTATTTCTGACTAAAGCAAAGCATATGTTTTTATAATATTCTAAAGCCCACAATATTGTTCTGTATCTGTCTGTACATAATTAGTTAAGAAATATTTGTACAGCGCCCTTGAGGTGATTTCTCACAAAAACGGCGCTATACAAGTCATCCAACTATTATTATTATTATTATTAGTTTAATTAAAAATATTAAAAATAAAGCATATTGCGCAGATTTTTAATACACCGTTTTGTAAGAACATGACCTCCGGGCATTGTTGTAGCAACTTGATACGCTACTATGTAAAATATTTATTGTACTCTGCAACACACACCCCTAATCGCAACGTGAGGTGTTTATCTCATCGTGATAGTGATAGATCACGTACATTGAACGATTTTGGGGATATCGAACTCACTTCTGCAAAAGATCATCCGAAACAACGTGACATACACAGGTACATCCAACGCAATTGAAAACTAATGGGCGCTTCTTAAATAGTAGCCTTTCTTCACGATTTTTGGCATGGGTTTTTTCACTTTCGAGGTCCACAAATAATATTACGTATTTGAGTAGGTATCAAATTGATTATTCGCTCACGTTATCGTGATATAGATTAGACAAATGGCAGGGATGGCTTTCGTAGGTAAACAAAATTATTTTTTTTAAATAAACAAATCGAATTATAAAAATATAGGCACTAAATAACGACTTTGAGATTGAATAATAAACGTTTATTTTACCTTCGAAACGACCGACAATTGGTAATAAAGCCCGGGTAACGGTGCATTAAGTCTATTTTATAACGGCACAATGACATTCAAATCCGTCGAATGACAAACTGAATCTCCCCGTACAAAGGGAAGCCCAACTGAATCCACTTAGTTGCTTTTATCAGGGATACGATAGATCAGTTGGAGCAACATAAGCTTAAAGTACCTACATCAGCTTTTCACTAAAATAAATAACAGTTTAAATGTTAAATTGCTACTGCAACGTTTCACTGCTCTTTTGGGATTTGTTGCAGCTCAAACCAAGAATTATTCTGGAGCCAAAAGTGGCGTTCTTAAAAAAGGATACAAAGCAAAATGAATAAACACACTCAGTTGCTGAATGGTATGCTTCAAAATGCACCCTTAGAAATACATTAAATTCTAAGTGTTTTGAAAACTATCCTCAAACCTTTTAAGTGTTTTTCTTTTTGGGACCGATTTTTCGATACGTAACCATAAAAAGGTTCTCCCCCGCTAGCTACGACTTGGACAATAGAACAACGTTTTAAATCATAACGTTTATTTAATGGTTTAACGACACAATCCCTTCAAAACGAATAAATGGAAAAAGACCCCATGACAACAATTGAAGAGGTAGATTATTTGAACACCATATCATATTTTATGAAGGGTAGATTTTTTATGATATTTATCAATGGAATGTGTTGAATTTTTTCTCTCCCTTGGAAAATTAATTTTATCCTTACTAACTTTAGCCGGACGCGCACAAGTGCTGGTGTCAGGGCTAATCAGAAAAATGTGCGAGTTATTCAATCAAAAAACAAAACTTGATGGACTCCGGCATGTTATTACTACATGTTAGTACTTTTAAGAGAAAATTAAAAGCTGTTTTCATATAAAAAAAATAAACAAACAATCTTCGACGAACAGTGTTTACGCATTTTGTACTTTTTTTATTATTTCTTTGTAAAACACTATTTTTTTATTTAATCATTATTTTTTCCGTTTATATTCTTGTAAATATTTTTTGTAAAATTTATTTACCTTTTGTTACTTTATTTAGAAATTGTGCACTTTTTCAAATTCTTTCTGTGTAACACAATCTTAAATTCCTTAACTTGTTTAAATATTATTTTAGAGGTTTATGTATCTGTATCATATTAATCATCGAGAAATAACTAGGATGGAGAAGAGTTCTCCAGATATGGTATATTGTTTTAATATTACTGTCTGTATTTGTATTTTCTTCTTAAATAAATGAAAAAATAATAAAAATAGTAGTTGTGATCATTTCTTAAATTTTACCAAAAGGTTGCATATTAATTTATTTCATATTTCGAATAAAATTTACATTTTACTCCAATGCAATGCATTACTTGCCATTTTCTAACTTTACTATGTATTGCTTGAGACAGACCTGGTTTTAAAAAAAAAAATTAAGTTTTTATTGGAACGAGGAAAATCTGATTATTAAAAGGCGCTGGAAAGCACATTTTTTTATGAAAAACTACAACACAATGGTTGTCCAAAGGTATACAAGTAGTTTGGATCAACTTTTCATTCTTGGAAAAGAGGCTTAATCTTTTGGATTCTGAGAATATCTGGGAATTCTCGGAAATTTGATAAAAACCAGATACCCACCTACTCGGTCGTGAATGAGTTCTCAGTAACAAGCATCCTTCGAACAAAATTTCACACAAAATGCAATTTTACAAAGCTTTGAAAATATACGTGTACATTTTTAAATTTTTATTTTAAATAATGCAATGCATAATATATAGTTCCATTTCAAAATAGTACACACTGTCAATATATATTTATAGATAAATGAATAAAAATTTACTTAATCACCACTTTATTAATATATACATATCAACATGTTTCGAAAGCGATGCTTTCCTCTTCAAGAATATACAGAATATAGTATTTTAATTCATTTATTAGGTTCCGAATTTTTTGCCGTGAAATTATACAACAAACTCCCACCTAGTGTCACACAAATTAATTCAATCAATAATTGCATTGAGTCAAGCAAAATTTGGCTTAAGGAATTAACAGTAGAAGAACTAACTATTATTTTTAAATCAACATCGACTAAAAACCCCCTACCCAAACTTTGAAGTTCAAATTGATCTCGAAATTGCTGAAAACCCCCTTATTCAAAATTTAGTTCGCCTCAGCAAAGGATCCCCCCTAGTGAGAAAGAGTTTGAAAAAAATTCTATAATTTATATATATGTATTTCTTTAGATTTACACCTTCTGAAAGTGTCAAAATTATTTATGTTATTTTTGAATATACGTAAAATTTATGCTTTTTCATAGATGTCTTCAATTTTTGGATCTTGAACAATGAACTTGCAATTTTGAACAATGTTGATGATGGGAATGTGGATGGTTTTTCAGGGTTACTTTAATAATAAGATTTTGTACCACATTCACAGGGTTTACATTTTTTTTATTCTTAAATATGCACCTCCCTATTAGGGTGGGTCGCAACAGCATGGAGAAAAAGGGTCCCATTTCAATGTACTAGGAAAAATAATTTTTCGAAGGTGTCTTCAACGTTAATATATGTTTGCATATTGTGAGTGAGTGTAAGAAGAGAGTTAGTTAGTCCGATATTCTTCTGTGGTATGCGATTAATCCGTTTATTATTATTTTTCGTTTAAGTAAGCATTTTACTTCATCATAAGAACTGTTTTTATAAATTTATTATTTTTTTATCTTGCTACATAGCAATCCCTTGAAACTCATTCTGGGACAAGAGATAATTTTGAATTACATAAGCGATACAACAAGATATAAAATTGGAGTAGAAAAACAACACAAAACAACAAACAAGGATCTAGAGTAATAATACATATACAAAATATACAAGTTCAACATAAAAGTACAACAAAACTAAAATGGCTATTCATAAATAATGAAAAAAAAATACAGAAATTTTGTAGATAAGTATATATACATTGATGTTAACAAATAAAGATTAAACGATTTTGTAAATTTATTGTAATTTTTTTTACAAAATCATTACACAACATGTACAAAAGCAGTTTAATAATTACAGTTTATGAGAATTTACATTTACAAAATGAGTTTACTAATTATAATTTATGAGAAACTCGAGAAGTGTTTATACCCGCGTAGTTGATATTTTAAAAAAATCAGTTTATTAATTACATAATTAAAAATAAACTTTGTATACACCACTTTTATACAAGTGGTGTATACAAAGTATATTTTTAATTATTTAATTAATAGTGACGCCACAAAGTTAAAAAACATTTGAAGAAATTATTAATTACAGTTTATGAGAATTTACATTTACAAAATCAGTTTATTAATTATTATTTATGAGAAACGCGGGGAAAAAAAGGAAAACGAGAAAAGAAACTCCAAACAAAAATAGGTCTTGCAGGAAAATATAAATTAAAATTTGCAGCTTTTGACCTAGTCTTCACGCTGTGAGGTATTATGGCTTTAATTTGTACATAAAATACCGCGAATATTTTATTACAATAAAAAATATGCCTGACATCTTCTCTGCACGATTCGTATAATCTAATATCATACCACATATGAGCACAGGCCCCGCCATGTTTAATTAACCATTTTTTTCTTTTGGAGCGGCGTTGCGCTTCCAATAAATCATAGGATACAACTCGTAATACTAAACCACCATGCACATTACATCCTCCTGGGTCTTTTCTGGCAAGATTATATCTGGGTGGTATTTTCAATCAGTGATTTTAAATCAGAATCCAGGACGTCGATCAATCAGTTTCTAAACACATCAATTTTTGAAAAATTTCTATCGGCAAACTACGTCACTTTAGAAAAACCGAATCTGTATGGCCGGAATAGGCACTAGGTAATGAAGCAATTCTTATCTTCACGGGATTTGTGAAATTATTTGCAATCGCCAGAATAAGAGGAGGAGAAATAGGTGGACTGTTCGTTCTTTTCATCACTATTCGTCGTAGATATTCACGTATATTTATGAACCGCCCACTTCAGTGGTGATGACAGTAACATTATTTTTATTATTTAAAAAAAAGGCATAATAGACACGTTTCTTGTAGTCCTGTGAAGACGACGGGTCATTGAAAACAATTCACAAAATCTGGTAATTTTACGGATAGGTACAGAAAAAGATAATATTTGTATGAGTGGAACAAAATGTCGGATTTGTGTGATTCTGATTTTCAAAGGTCACCTCCATAATGATATATTTACATATTCCGGTACTTAGAATTATATATGGCACGGTACACTAACAAAAAATGTTAAATAAATACAAAATTGTCATATTTCATGGAAGACACTTACCTTCGAGTACTGAATTCATGCTCAAATATTATTTTAAACTGGAATGAGAAGAAAAACGACACAGCTAAATAAATAACAGCAAATTCTAAAAATCACGGTGTTCGCTTTACGTACGAAAGAGCATCCACTTTGAAAAAAATTTATATAATTATTTATTTAAATTAATTGATGCAGAATGATAATTCATGTGTAGATTCGATGCTTATGTGTATGAGAGGGGGTGGGGAGGTTGTTAGGTTGATGAGTTTTGAAACAGGAAAAATAACATTTTGATTTATTATAAATTCGTTGTATTTTCAGGAATTATGAGAATAAATTTTCAAAGGGTTCGCGGAACCTAATCATATATTGCATTTTGTTATTTTTAACTTCATTATTTTGTATTTCAGATAGGAACACAATTTTTTATTACCAGCGCTAAATGGATTCTGAAAAAAATATACTACCAACACTACTCCCTATCCAATAATTCCACACTGAATTAATGAGTGGACTTATCAGTCATTAAAAAAAATTGATCTACCTTAAAAGTATTACTAAACGTGATAAAAATAAACATAGATAAATACATTTTCTAATCCGCTATCAGCTTGCTTAGTTATGTATAATGCGTCTGTTAGAATTGGAATAATAGCAGAAATATTATCTTTCACAGACTATGACAAACTTCTCTTCAAACGTAAAGTATTTAATTTGTGCTGTTTCACAATTAATTATTTAAAAAATAATATATCGTATGGTATATTTTCGTATGTAACAGAATGGAAGATACTCTCAGTATCGCCCTGGTGAAAGACCACCATTCTGAATTGAAACGTTGCTTGAAATGGCTTTTAGCCGTGTTTGGTGACCAGATCTGAATAGTAAGGTATTTTCGCCACCTTCCTCTTCCTCTTCTCTTTCCCCTTTTCAATATTTCCAGCCTCGCAACATTCCCCAATTGGGAATGCCATATTCTCTCTGACTCCAGACGGTTGGGAGCAGTTGGGCCTCTTGTGCGGCATTCACATAAAATTTAATATTGTTTTTTTCACTTAATAATTATTTATTACCATCTACTTTTAATAGAATTTTGATAATCTGAATTACCCTGGAGTATTAAATTCGATGTGTTTGCACGACGGGTAGTTTCATATAACTTATTGCTCATTATATATAAATTGCCCAATAAACATAAACAAGCGTCTTGTGCGTGAAAATATATTCAAGCTTTCGACGAACTCGTGCAATCTCTGTTGGAAATATTCAATAATGTCGCCGTTAAAACTTTTATAAAACACTTTCAGGTCCATAAATAAGGCTTTGTCGTGTTACTTTTGCTTTTACACGCTCGGAAAAATATTCGTAGTATTTGTGGGAGGTATTTATAGAGCGGCATTTAAATACCACATGTGGCTAAATATGCATATTGCATAGGAGCGGATATTTGCATATTTTAAAACTTCAAAGCCCCTAGGCTTTAATTAGAACCCAACACCGGTGTTACCTTGGACTTGTTTTTGAAATCATGAGGTGAAAAAAACCGTCACAAGAGACAAACCAGAGAAAAAATATTAATTTTACTATACCCTGTTCATTAATCTGATTGCCTAACAACGAAATGAAAATGACCACCTTCGGTTTTGTTTTGTTTTTAAATGTTTATTTAGTAAATTAAATAAATTTAAAAAAATATATATTTTTTTTTTATACGTCAAGTAATAAAAAACACGTTTCACAATGTTTTAGATGTATATAAAGTAGAACAAAGCACATAAAGCAAAAATACCCAATCTCGGTAAATAAGCAGAGATAAAATTAAAAAGTATTTTGTAATCACCACTTTATTCATGTATACATATCAACATGTTTCGAAAGCGATATTTTCATCTCCCTCAACAAAAATTCTTGACATTATTATTTTTTAGTATTCTGTATATTCCTGATGAGGAAAACATCGCTTTCTAAACATGTTGATATGTATATAATAATAAATTAGTGATTACAAAGTAATTTTTAATTCACTCATTAATAATGACGCCACAAAATGAATACAAATCTTTTGAAGAAGGAATAAAATCAACTGAAAATATTCTTTTTATGTATACAAATTACAAGTTTTTTTTTCTTCGTATTCAACACATATACGAAGTGCCAAGGCTTGCGGCTTTTTTTTTACGGCTTTTGGAAGATTATTAGAAATTTTTTGACGTTCATAAAACACGCTGTTTTTTGTGCAAGTGAGTTTAATTTTGGAAAATCTAAAATCATGACAACCTCTCGTAGATAAGTGTGCACATTTTCATTACACGTGATATTATATTGAAGGTATTTAGGGAGCAAATTATTTTTAAGCTTGTAAGTCATTAATTTGTTATATATTGTTTAGTTGTATTTAATGTTTAAATTTCGTAACATAATTTGAACTCTGGTAAAAATTTCAAAATCATCCTTATATAATAAATAGATCACAGATCATAGAATATAAAGAGATATGCTGTATTCCATTTTTACTATCGGTTCAAGTGTCATATGTTTCATAACCAATACTACTGTATGCTAACGCTTTCGCGAAAGTGCATGCCCCCTTTCCGTACCTATACACCAAGCGAGTAAATTTATTTGGCACTAATACTAAAACAAAATTCTAAGCGTTCTATGTGAACGCTTAGAATTCAATCGAAATGCGATAGAGATTGCGGGTTCGCGATCGATGATCGATAATAATCTATTATTTTAATTCCAGTAAATTTTTTTAAAAATGACGCATGATAAGTCAAAGCCGCCAGTCGGGCACTCCTTACAGCAAATCTCTCATAAAGCAAAATAATGAATAAATTTAAAAGAATCATAAAATTCAAGTTTTGTAACAATACTAAAAAACATAATTTTACTAAAATCATGGTTTGTTACCCCTGACACCCAAAATTGTATGTAATCCATAGTTTAAGCATTAATTGTTAAAAGTAAAAGTTTAAAATAAAAGTGAAATAAAGTAAAAAAGTGTATTTTATTTAATCATGAAAGTTACGTACTTTCGTTTTATTCAATCAGGTTACAAAGATCAATTACTTCTGGAAAATAATAAATAAAATAATATTGCAATAATGAAGTAAAATAAAGATACATAATATACATAATATACATAATATAAAACCAATGAAAAATAGACTAGAAACCTTTGTTCTTTGCTCTTCTATATGGTACTCGTATATTGCCACGAACTGAAATTGTCTAGACATAGTAACCAATAGAGAAGATAGATAGGGCAATTAGTATAACCTTCACAATCTTCAGGAGGTACCGAGAAAAGAAAATGAATACTTAAGCTTGCCCATGAAAAAAATCGCTGTAGGCGTGCTGAGTCTAATGTCTGAGAATGCCCCAGAGTGGTATGTACGCAATACAACTTCTTTAAATCGAGCTGAAGTATCGGGGTTCAGATGTCGATGTTTTTGTTCAACCTGCGATAGGAATGGAATATAGGAAAATCTATATATATATATATGTATATAAAAATAAATGTTTGTCTTTCGGTCTGTCCTCGATTTTCCCGAAAATTACTCGATCGGTTTCGCAGAAAATAGTACAGTTTGTTCTTATTAGTACCGGGAAGGTTTAGAAAAGTAGTTTGAATGATATCCAATGTGTAAAACTGTTGCTGTAACGTTTTAAAATTAGTATGAAAAACATTGAACCCGCCATATTGTATTGAGGTTAGCCCATATATATATATATATACCACTCTGGTTAGCCACAGATTACACATTCAAAAGAAGAAAGTTTGTTTGGGTAGAAATTTTTCCAAATGGAAAACACAAGTAGGTACCTACTTAAGAACTTTATTATTTACATGTAAGTATTAATAAAATTTTCAAATAAATGTTTCTTTGTTTAAAGAAAATAATAATCGTCCCAAGGCATTACTTTCATTGTCAAAACAATTATGGCATCCAAACGACAATCAAGAATCCACACCTTCATAACTTTATTAAAAAAAAATAAAAAATCCCGAACAAAGCCGGGTACACATCAGCTAGTATTTATTATATAAACACATATGAAAAATGATAAACTTCATGATTCATTCATAAGTCAAGTAATAATATAATTCATGTTCACTTCTAATATAAACACATACTTTTTGTATTCCTTATTTTAAACAATTTAATAACAACAATTTTTTATATGAATACCGCACAAGAGTCCCAACTGCTCCTTACGCACTGCATTTTACGATTAATTATATTCACTTCGATTAATATTTCGCATATTTTTATTTGTTATTTGGTATAAAATTTACACATTTAAATATGAAAAACAGGATGGGATATATAAGCACAAAATAAGTTTCATAGGTAGTCGCTGTACCTC
>JAHDVE020010874.1:0-29735 GCA_022606495.2 Halesus radiatus
TTTGACCCACTCTGAGCCTTACTGTCTTCGAAAGTCGATACGCTTTAGGCGTTTTTTGCCTTGCCAACGCGTTCCAGGTCCAATTTTGACTGCGAATCAACCTTATTGTGTTCGAAATCAAAGGGTCTTAAGGTCGATTTTTGCTCGCAGGTACCTTGTCTGAATCTCCGGCCAAATCGTATTACTCCTTATTGTGTAGGGATTAAGGGGGTGTAAGGGCGTAATTTTTCCCTGCATACCCCGCACTGAATTTCAAAAGTTACCGTATTACTATTTGTTTTATTGCTCACGGAATGGCTTTACAATAAAAATTAAGCACAAAGGCAGATTTTTGAGACAAAAATTAACACAGTATGGTGAGTTTATCTTAACAATAAAGCTGAAAGCTTTAAGTATACATGTCCTGAAGCAGTAAAGACACAGCAATTTTGAGCTCTGGTGGGTTGAAATTTGCACAGCCGTTCTGTCTAAAGTAATTTATTTTACATTTTATAAATTACTATTACTTGGTTACTACCCGACGTCGCCTGTTTTTTTAATGTAGTTTCAATAAATTTCTATTTACATAACAAATTACAAGGCGGAATTTTTTTTTATTATCCTCCTCACCAGGGGTTCCTGTGCTGAGGCGGACTAGGTTTCATTTAAAAACTAATTATTTTAAGCTCCCACTATGTTCTTTTCAAAATGCTGGATAACTACTCTTCTTTGATTTCTTTGAGACAGGTTTTAATTTGGATTTTTGAAATCATTTGCTTTTTCCGGTTTTTTTATTGCTGGTAGAAGTGAATTATGGAGCTTAGTGAAGATATATTTATAGTTTCTTTGTTCAAAAGCAGGTTTAAATGTGGTATATTCAGAATGTCATTACGGTTAGCTAGTGTGTTGTTAAAAAATAAGTTTCTTTGATTTTTTGAAATGTTTGATTAAAACATTCTTCGCGTAGATATTTTGGATTTTAGGGACTGCAAAAGACCTGAAAATGTATTTCGTTGGCGTTCTTCTTCATGGGGCTTTAAGGATGGCCTTCATAACAGCCCGCGGATAATAATATAATATTGAGATTTATTAATATTTTTAAACAAACAGGATTGCTATTTTTTTTTATCAATTAAATTAATGTTTCAATGATTTTTTTTGTGATTCATACAAAAAATACTACTTTATAAAGTTTCAGCTCGAATCATTCTCATTCAGTACTTACATTATTTTATTTCGAAAAATCCTTTCAAAATTTAATTATTTTTTTAACAAACGAAACTGAATCTCGTTACATTACAAGTAATACCATTTTTCCACCTGTTTCATAAAACAATAAACTCACTCGCATCTGGTTTCCTTTACAACCGTGATATGAACCCCCAAAAAACACGTGACCGCGGACCGAACAATATTTTCTTAATACGCACAATGATTTAAAACAATTCGGCTTTAGCTCAGTCGGAATTAATGAAAATTTAACGAAGACACGTGAGACACGTCGGGGGGGTACGTTGTGTGGGGTGTGAGGGGGGAGGCACGTGTCGAGGCACGGGAGCACGTGGATTCGATGGAATAAAGGGAAAATCGGGAGAATGGAGCTTGTCGGTGTTCACGTTCAACTGAAACAAACAACGGATCGTGAAAGAAAAGATTTGATATAAATATTTGAGTTTATATAATGTATAGTATAAGTTTTAGGTGAGAATGCAAGAGGGGCTCTAGTTGGAGAGTATACGCATAGTTGACAAGGTCGACTCGCTTTCTCTTCGTTGCGGATCTAAAAGCAACGACTATACATACCTACAATATTTCCGTGGAGGTAATGTATGTGATGATAGGAGTCTACCGGTAATGGGCGAACGCAACCACTACAGACACAATCCAAGCAATAACGCGACTCTTCAATACTTATGTAAGAATATCTGATAATAACAGAAAACTATGTTTAATGTCATATTTTATGTTTCTTATTTTCTCTTATAATTTTTACCATTCATCCTTTAAAGAAAATGAGTACCTCAATTCTATGCTCAGATTTAAGACTCTCACTTAAACAATAGAAATGTGATAAAAATCATCATAATACCGACGAATAGGTTCTGCCTTTGTGGGATTTTTTTTTGGTTGCATTGTTTTTGAAATTTTATTAGACTGTCTTGTATTTTTATATACCTACTATTTCAAAATTTATCAAAAACCTTTAACAAATAAAAAGATTTGATATCATTATCTTCAATGATTAAAAAAAATATAGTTGCGTGTCGCCAGTCGCCATACGCATCAAAACTTCACAAATATAATATACTCAGCCTATAAGGTTATCTAATTCAGAGTTACGAATCATTTTGTCGGACGGGTTCGTGGCGTTGCGTGCGTACCGCTTTCCCATTACCGCACAGGTGAATATCCATCCAATATTAATAGGTTTACGAGATCAATATTTAAGAACGAAATAAAGGTTGGATTCACCCCACGAAAGTAATTTATTTCGTGGTGTTTTAGGGCCAGCAATAAAACTCTATGGAGGTCAAATTAAGGAATATAGAATGACTCTTCCACGTGCACACACGTAATAAATACCACCGAACATTAAGTACCTCCCACCCCCCGCCCCCGGCCCCCGGCCCCATGGATAAAAGCCTTTTTAAAAGCTCATAAATATCAATATATTATCGGAAACGAAGGATGGAGGAGCGGGTTGAAAATTGAAATAAAATATTTAATATACGCCTATTTATCTCGAAAATCGTACCGTGGTTGATTTGTGACTGTACAAAGTACCGCTGCATACTATAGAATATATACTATATTATACTGTAACGAATAGCAGTAACTACTCATTCATTATGGTATGGAACACTTTTTTCATGCATATATTTTTTTTAATTCTTTTTAAGTTTGGTACAGAGTTAACATTTTTTTCAACTAAACATCTAGGCACATGCTCGTATTATGGTAGTCGAAGTTTGTTGTATATAATATTGTTGTATACCTACATGTTAATGAGATAATGAACAAGTATTTAAAAAAAATAGATAAGATAATTATAAATAGAAACAGAAGCATTTTAAAAACATTATAAATTTGCATGTTGAAAGAAAAGGTAAAAGTAGATGTTTAGTAAATATATAAGAAAAACGAAATAAAATAAGATAGGAATAAAAATATAATTCCTATAAATATATATATATTAGTTTTAAAAAATAATAATAATGATATGTTGTAAGATGCAAAACCCTCTTTGAAATAATTCCTTTCCTTTGCATTAACCTATTTTGAACACTGATGTTATAAAGAGTACCAGATTTCTATTTCCTAGTATCAGTACTCAGTGAACATTTAGGGAGCAATATAAAAGAACTATCGTTGGGCGGAGGCTGTTTTCGTTTAGGGGATTATGCCTTTTAGGTGTGATGAATAGCGGGTGTAAATTTGTTGTTGTGTTTTGTTCAATAAATAATTTTTCCTTTTTTATAAACAATAATTATTAATCTAATAATAATTATTTACAGGTAAAAATATAATAAAAACAGTAATTATTGAATGGAACACTAGTATATATTGATTAACTTGGCGGGTTTGCGATAAGCCGACGTAGCTCAACGGTAGAGCATCTGACCGGACATTAGAAGGGTGCGGGTTCGAGTCCTGCCGGCGACATTTATCTTTGCTCGGAAAGTTTTTTCAATTTGGATGAGTGTTTTAGATTAATAATTATTGTTTATAAAAATAATAATTGTTACCCTTTGCGCTATGCACAAAAATCTTGTCTTAAGTTTTTTAGAACTTTAGTTTATCAATTAATAAATATTTGACAAGTCAAAGCAATTTTCACCAATAAAAATGTAGACATAATTTGTCTCGACGCCATCTATTTGAGGGATTTAGCCGTTACAAGCCTCTCTCATATTAATAAAGTTGGTTGTTTACAGGTGAAAATATAATAAAAACAGTAATTATTGAATGGAACACTAGTATATATTGATTAACTTGGCGGGTTTTGCGATAAGCCGACGTAGCTCAACGGTAGAGCATCTGACCGGACATTAGAAGGGTGCGGGTTCGAGTCCTGCCGGCGACATTTATCTTTGCTCGGAAGGTTTTTCAATTTGGATGAGTGTTTTAGATTAATAATTATTGTTTATAAAAATAATAATTGTTACCCTTTGCGCTATGCACAAAAATCTTGTCTTAAGTTTTTAAGAACTTTAGTTTATCAATTAATAATTTTTCCGTATGTTCATGAGAAGCGTCTTTATATATAGCTGTCGAATGTCTAGGATTGCGAATTTATTAAAAAGTGGCTCTGATGGATGTGATAGAATGGATACTAAGTGGAATGATCAGTTTAAAACTTTGTCTGCCAATAAAGGTGGATGGTATAGAAAGCTTCAAAAAGAAGATTTTAAAACACCATGTTTATCTAATTGTAAACCGGTTGTATTTGTACGTAAAACTTTTAAACCTTTATTTATATCAAATGAATGATAAATTTGAAATTTTAGAAATAAGAAAAAGTGTTAATAGCGAATTAAATTTGATAAATAATCAAAAAAAAATTTTAAATACCTATCTCAAATTTATTTTCATATTAATATTAATAATAATGAAAGAGAGAGTACGAACACAGTGTGCAATATAGTTGTGAATGATGGATACTTAGAGCATGTAGACGAGTTTGTGTATTTGGGAAGTATGTTTACGAGAGATGGAAAGACTGATAGGGATATTGAAAGAAGGGTGAATGCAGGAAACTCCATTAACAGAGGACTGAACGCGGTTGGCGCAACAAAAAGTTGTCTAAAGAAGCGAAGCTAGCAGTCCACAATGGAGTGCTGATACCAACTCTGATGTATGGCAGTGAGGCATGGAACTGGCAGAGGAAGGATGAAAGTAGACTGAATGCTGTAAAAATGAGATCTATGAGACGAATGTGTGGTAAAACCATATATGATCGTGTGAAAAATGTTGAGATTCGTAAAGAATGCAAGGCTGATGTAAGCGTAGTGAGCAAGATTAAGAAAGGGACGCTTAGGTGGTTTGGGCATGTAGAGCGAATGAACGAAGAAAGGAGTGTAAGGAGAATATATGACGCGAATGTGAATGGAAGAAGAAACCGAGGACGTCCGAGGAAGACATGGCACGATCAAGTTAATCAAATACTTGAGTCGGGCCATGTCAGAAGTCGAAATAATAGAAGAGAATGTATGAGATGATGTATGAATGTGAATGAAGCAAGAAGTGTATGCCAAGATCGAGTTGTTTGGCGGTCCGTCATCTCTGCCTACCCCTGCGGGGAAACGGCGTGATGGTTAGTTAGTTAGTTAGTTATAATAATTTTTATTTATATTTCTAATTTAAATGTTTTATAATTATTTAGTTATTAGCATTTTTGATCTATTACTTACCTACTTTTATTTATTTTTGTTAATGCTCATATTTTGTATATTCTTAAATTATTGTTCTAAAATTTTTATCATTTTTCTACACTTGAAATTATTTTTTAGTATTCATTTATTCCTGAAGATGATAGCATTGCTATCGAAACATGTAGAAATATTTATATATTTTAATTAAAGTGGTATGTATACAAAGTGTATTTTAGTAATTATATACTTATATTGTACCTACTTACTTCTTTTACATTATTATTATTGTTTCATGTACTATATTATTATACTCCTTTGTATAACTATGTGATAAATGCATCGACATGTAAAAGCCTTCTAGGCGTGAATAAATAAATAATGAATGTCTTCAACTGGAATTATATTTTATACATAACTATAAAAAAAAACAGTCTCTCAAATTAATGTATTAATGTATACAGTATGTATACATTAAATGTATACTTAAAACACATCTTTTCAGACAATCGTATCCATAAATTCACCTGTAAATTGCTTAGCTAGGCTGGCCGATTAGTACTTACCTAAAGTCATAAAATAAAATAAAAATATAATTAAAAATTCACGCATCGGTGCGCAAATGCGTCCACAGCCCGCAACACTGTAAACAACCAAAGTGTAAAATAAAAAATAAAAATAAAAAACGTTAATATTTATTAAAGCTTCTTACGCTTTTTAAGGTAATTTTATAGATATTTTCGAGTCCTAAAATTCATTTATGAATACTTTCCAGTCCTAAAAATTAATACCAATAATTCAATAAATACCAACTCTTCTTGTACCACCAATCATCTAATAAATGTAACATCAATAGAAAGGGAGAAATAAATAACCATGTAAAACTATCATCTCTATAATTAAATTTTTCTAAAACTGTGTTCATCTGAAGCAACCTGCCAGGTAAGTATGTTTTTCTGTATCTGTCTGTACATAATTAGTTAAGAAATATTTGTACAGCGCCCTTGAGGTGATTTTTCACAAAAACGGCGCTATACAAGTCATCCAACTATTATTATTATTGATTTGTGGTTATCTAAGACCATTTATTTGCATGTTTTTTGTCATAAGTTACATTGTGGCTCCTCATATCCATATCAAATTAAACAAGTTTGGTACCATATTAATTTGTCATAACCGAAGATAGTTTCCTGAAACACTGTCCCTTCGTCAATACAAGTCTTTTGTACTGATAAGGGAGAGTTCTCCCAAAATGAGGTGGACAGTTGAAATGTATTTTTCTTCTTTAAAAAGGTATTTGTTCTATATAATCATGTACAAAACAGGTTGACTTCGACACTCCTAGTTAAGTGTAGAGGACATTACATGATATTTAGTCAGATAACGATCAGTGGCATGCACAGTGTTTTTAATCATGGTAGGCAGTAGGAAAAACAGCGAATTAATTAAGATTAAAAAAAAATTACCACAGAGTTTTCGCTAAGAATGGCTAAGATGTTGGCTTTAGCCGATGTTGGCTGGGTTTACCCACAACTATTATTACGGATTATGCATAAATGGAAGAAATGCATACGTAAATTGCTTAGCTAGGCTGGCCGGTTAGTGCTTACCTAAAGTCACTTATATAATAAGTAATAAAAAATAAATATTAAAAAATTCACGCTGTAAATATCTAAATGTGTAAAAAAATGTTAATAAATAAATAAACATGAATTTCTACAAATATTATTAGTGTCATTTTATAAATATTCCCCAGTCCTAAATATTATAAATACAATAAATACCAACTCATCTTGTGCCACCAAAATATTCTAATAAACGTACCATCAATAGAAAAGGAAGATAGCAACTGTAAAAACATAATCTCTATGCTTAAATTTTCTAATAAAACTGTGTTCATCTGAAGTGACCTGCCAGGTAAGTATGTTTTACTGTATCTGTACATAATTAGACAAATAATAAGAAGTAATATTTGTACAGCTTCCTTGAGGTGATTTTCACCAAAACAGCGCTATACAAATCATACAATTATTATTACTGTTATTACCTGTTACATCAAATATTCAAATAACAGCTTCATTTATGCATATTACAAGCCAATTACTGGATATATAAAATTTTATATTTTATTTTAAGAAAGAAAAACAACGTAATATGATAATTATTTCGTTAGTAAAGTCATACTAATTAATAGAGGTACCAACAGATGGCACTGCTACATTTGTGATTTGTATCGAAAGGCCCGGCCTTTTCCGACACTGACATAAACGAGTCTTTCCTTAAATGCGCATTGCTTGATCAATTCAATTCAATTAACTTTATTCCTACTAAAAATTTACAAAATTAACATTATAAGGCATTTTTAAAGAGTTTATTAAATAAGATATCATATAAAACATCCAAAGTAAATACTTATAATAAATAAGAAAAATTAAAAGAAAAAGGGTATGCCAAAAAAAAAATTATTTTCATAATTTTAGAGGCAGCTTAGAAAATTATTTGCGGGTTTATTGTACTTTTTAAAAAATATATCACATTTGCTATGTAAGTATGATTACATAAATAAAAATAAAAGATTTTAAAAAAATAAGGTTTTTTCGGGTCGATATTTTAAATTATGTATAGCAAATTTGTGTTCCACCGTAAATTGGTCGTTTTTAATTTAATTTAAATTCCGTCAAAATGCTTTTTTTAATATTTTAAAAATAAAATTAATTTTATATTTCATTATATTTTCAAAGCAGGTGGGTTAAAACTTTTTTTTAAATCACCGTTAGCCCCTAAATAATTGTTAAGGATGTCTCTAAAATCACGAAAAATCAATTCCTTTAATGGCCGATATTTCATAAGATAAAACAAAAATAAATAAAATCCGTCTCATCCGTACTAGATATTTACTAAACCTTTAATTAAAAAAATAGATCATTCAGTTTAGATGGGTATTTTGGCCTCCAATCAAAAATTCAGTTTTGTATGAAACAGGCACCGCAGCCGTCCCGCTTAATGCATTTCCGCAGTATAACGAAGAATGGTTTAAAGGTCGTAGAAAGTGGCATATGGGAAGGAATTGATTTTTTATCGATGTTGCCAAATTAGTGTTCTATTATTATTTATACGTAAATTATTGATAGGTTTTCAACTACCTAAAATATGAGATTTGTCAGTAATTTTTTTTTATCTTACCTTTCGTTGTTGTTGACGAAACTGTTCTTTATAATTTTGTAGATGGCCAATATTTGCTTACCTGCAACAAAAATAATTTACGATTAAAATGTGTACATAGTCGTTTGAAGTTTTCTCTTAAATTGCTAAAATTATTTTCATTTTCTATTATTTTCGTTTGCACAACAGCAGTAGAAATACAGCATTTAGAAATGTATATATTTGCTTCATGTTTATTATTCTGTTCATAAAATAATTGTACGGTTAATTAATAAAAATGGCGAACATGAAAAATTAATTTAACAAAATAATAGTATATAGTAAGAAATAACAAAATGAGAACAAGAAACTCTTTACAATTAAATTCGTTATATAAAATATCTTTTTTTCCCTCATAATAATTAATTACTTTTTCTAAATAAATCATAAAGAAATATATATGACGTATCTTTGATACGATATAATACTCGTAGGTACACTAAATATAAATTTCTCTTTATACCACATTTACTATAATATTTTATATACATAATTAAACTGCAATCTAAATACTTACTACTGCACATATACATCGTTTAACTATTAACAAATTACTGCATAAATGAGGAGTGTAGGTACATAATATACACTCCTCATCCACCCAGCAGCGAATGCTTTTAATGGAAGAGAAGTATTAAAATATAAAATATATATGTTTTCAGGCACTTATGTTTTCCATTTGTCTTCGAGACAATTTATAAAGGCATAACAGAAAAAAAAAATCGCCAAGTTTGTAATAATTCCGTACGTCCCTACCCCCGCAGTATTATATTATTTTGTATTGTGAGATTTGACGTTATCTACCTATATATTTTTAATTTGTTTTACTTGGTGTTTCTTGGAAACCAGATAATTTATTTTATTATGTTCTTTTCAATTTCACTACGAAAATGCTGTTGTTTTTTATCCCTTTCTATTTAATCATTTAAAAATATTAATATTTTTATTCTTATATATAGCGGAAACTTCACTGGTTAATTCTGTTGCATTAACATAACAATAATAACATAATTTGTAAAAATGTATATTATGTAACTGAATGTTTTCCCAAAAATAAAATATAAAACCATATTTCAAACATTTATGTACTCAATAATTATTAGCCTGAAACACTCATCCAAATTGAAAAAAACCTTCAAATAAAATAAAAACAGTAATTATTGAATGAAACACTAGTATATATTGATTAACTTGGCAGGTTTGCGATAAGCCGACGTAGCTCAACGGTAGAGCATCTGACCGGCAATCAGAAGGGTGCAGGTTCGAGTCCTGTCGGCGACATTTATCTTTTCTCGGAAGGTTTTTTCAATTTGGATGAGTGTTTCAGGCTAATAATTATTTTTTATAAAAATAATTGTTACCCTTTGCGCTATGCACAAAAATCTTGTCTTAAAAACTTTAGTTTATCAATTAATATTTATGTACCCATTTATTTCATTAATAAAAAAATAAGAATAATGGTTACAAACAAACTATTTATTTTGTTGTGATAAAATAATACTTCCGGTCTGTGTAACAAATCTTCAGGAGAATTCACAATTTCACGCCCTGATAAATATTTCATGAGGCAACATTACTGACAGCGTTCCCTTCTCAAAGGGTGGGCTTTTTTTTATTTGTAAAAGGATTGAATTGATATAATGCATTATTTATTTAGCGTTGACGTCGAACAGTGAAATATTACTCCTAACTACACACATATTCCACATATTTCATACCTATGAACTTGTTTTTAAAAATATTGACTATGGATCCGGAGGTTGTAGGATCAATTATTTAAGATTATTTAAAAAAATATACAATGGATCTGGAAAAAATGATTCACGAAGATATTTAAGCTACACATTTCAAAATGTGTTTTGTGTTTTTTAGTTCATTGTGTTTAATTTTAATTTGTAGAACTCCATTGACTTCTATAGAACTTCTTGGAGTAATTTAGTTTATATAAGCAACGAGTATTATTTTAGGCCCTCGATGAATCTCACATCGCCAGTAAGTTATTCAGAATAATTTGTAAAATATTTTTTATCTTACATATTTACTATCTGAGATTTAAAATCAAATTGAATTAATAATAACGAAATTGTATTAGTACCATTCATCTTATACCTTCACCTTGGAGTTATTTTCGATAGAAAATTTACCTTTGAGCGTCACTGCGAAACAATTTCTGATAAAGCCAAGCAAATTCTAGGTTATGTAACACGTAACACAAGGACTTTTCATAATATTTAGTCAATACAACTCTTACTGCTTCCTTGTAAGATCGCAGCTAGAGAATGCATCTCCTGTATGGTTTCCTATTTATACTTGTAACTTACACCGTTTGGAGAAAGTACAAAGGAGGTTTCGTAAATATGTTCAATATAAGTTGAGACGACCTGTAAATAATATCTGCTACAAAATATGAATGTCTGATCTAAAACTACCGCCATTTTCTACCCGGAGAACGATTAATGATATTCTCATACTTTTTAAATGACTGAATGACTTCATAGACTGCCTCAAATGTTAACTGCTATAAATATCCGTGTTTCTATTAGATCTACTCGACTCTAAAGACACCATCTTTTGTGTGCCACAGCATAAACTATTCCTATAACTCGCCACTAGCGCGTCTTCATCGAACTGCTAAACGGACATCTTTTCGACATATTTCAAACCTCTGCATATTATTGTACGTGTATTACGTTTCTAAAAGCCCCATGGGCGTTTCATAAATAAATAAAAAAAAGTATAACATTATTTTTGTAAACAAAAAGTATAATAATAATAATAATTTCTTTATTATAATTAAATTTAACTATAACTAAAAGACATGCATAATATAAGAATGTAAGTGTACAGTGGTTTATAAAGTAAAATAGAAAATAATATAATAACAGTTATAGTTGAAGTTTCACATAACCCGCCTCAGTAGGATAGCCTGTGTTGAGGGAGTAATTTTGCAAATTATTTTACAATTTTAAAATGCGTATGAATATACACTTATATTAAGATATGCTTCGTAAATCGTTGAATCAATAATTTAGAATTTGGGTTAGTGCACCGGTAATTGCCCTATCATTACTTTTAATCCAATTTTTTACGTTGTGTTTGAACATTTTTTGTGATTTTTTTTTATGCTAACCGGAAGAATGTTGTAAATTCTTATAGTAAAGTACCTAAAATTCCGTTGCCCAAAAGTAGTATGAATTACAAGGGTTTGGAGTAAATCTTTGTTGGCATTTCTAGTAATACGAGTGTTTAGTCTTTTTTCGTAGTATTTACTAGTGTTTGAATAATGATGAGTTAGGATTGTTTTAGCGTAAATCTCATTATATTCTCTCATTATATTAAAAATTAAGCCGGTAATTAGAGGTAACTGAAGGATTATTTTATTTTTATAATCGTTTTGTGTGCCTTTATGATTGGGTCTAGTGCAGATGAAGTACCACCTGACCATTCTATGATACCATAATCAATAATAGATTGACAGACCGCAAAATAAATCATTTTATTTTATTTTATCTACCCCTGTAAAAAGTACTTGGTTAAAAGCTTTCATATTGATTTATAAACTGAATACATGTTTAATGAAAATTATTTTTTACATTTTTGTTATAATTTTAACCTCTGAAGAAATGAAAAGTTTTTTATATTTTCTAAAGTAAGGAAGTTATATGTGGGAATAATTTTTTCAAAAATATCATACAAATCCTACCTAAAACTGTCTGCTGAAATCTGATTTGTATTTTAAAAAATCATCGACCTTCACAGTTGTGAGTTTTATATATCCCGATACGATTTATTGAGAGTAAGAATCATTTAAACAGATTTAGTCTAAAGGTTTCCAATTTATTTGAACAGACTTGATACGAGATCATTCCGAGAAGCCTTTCTTCAAAAAGCCACGCTTTGTTGGCCGAGGCAAAAAGCTCACATTTCAAATTTGGACGAATAAATTGAATATTTTCGAAGCAGAACGGAGAACTTTTGAGATTTATTAGAATAGTTTGAGAAAGATTAGGAAAAATAGTTCAATAAGGATTGACGATTGGAAAGCACACTTTTGATGTTTATAAGGCGATAGTTTTTCAAAGATTGAAGATTGGAAAGAACACCTTTGAAGTTTATCAGAGGACAGTCTTCAAAGATGACGACTCGAAAGAATATTTTATTTTTTTCTTCGAAAGATGTGTAATTATTTTGTGGCGTCATTATTAATATAATTAAAAGGGAGAAATTTGTTTTCACCACTGTTTCAAATATTTAAATATGTAAATGTTTCAAAAGCCAAGCTTCCCTCTTCAGAAAAAAACGAAATACTAAAAACAGTGGTGTAAACAAACTTCTTCTTATTAATTATATTAATATTTTATTTAATCATTGAAGATAAATAACTCTTATTGTAAATATGAAGAAGTCGATAAATATAGAACTATTTATTAAACATTTTATTTTCTGTGTCGTTATCTGCTTCATATTTACAATAACGGCCGTTCTTCCCAACTTTTCGGATGATCAATCTGAGGCACCGATCAGACAAGCGTTTTGTTGTTTGCCTGTTTCCAAGCATTTTTTCGCCTAAATTATTTATGGAGGTGCCCGTTCACTTTCGTAGACTATAAAATAGTGCCCGCCTACGTTCATAGACATACATTTGAGTTTACGTTTCTCTTTCGCGAAAAACAAGACAAAACGCAGCTTATAATAAGTAAAATAGTAGTTAGGTTCTCTTCAGTTTTATTTAAAACACACAAAAAACATGTTTTGACAATCGAAAACGGAAATAAATCTTTGTCATTCAATATTTAAAGCGCGATAAATAGATAGCGAACGAATAATGACGTTTGACATTTCACTGACAATTGTTCACCCTGTTGACACTTTACATAACTAGTCCTCTGTTGAGGGGAACTTAATCCACAAAAATCGATATCCTAAATTGATCGTAAATTTGATCGAGAATTTCATTGGGAAGAGCGTATTTGTGCATTTGAACAGTGTTGAGGCAAAATTTCGACTCAACAGTTGCTCAGTAGGGTTGGGAAGAACGACTGTAAGAGTTGTTAATATTATTTTCAAAAGTTATTAAATACTATGAGGTTTATAAGCTTCCATAACTTATGTTTTTTATATGTTATGCCTCAAAGAGCGCGCCTGTCTGTACGGTGTAAAAACAGGGAAACTATGTCACCACCCGGCTGGGGAACGTCGTGAGGCGGGTCAAGGCGGTGGCTATTGGCAGGGATTTATTAATGCGGGTCTTGAAGAGGCCCGGATTATATGAAGGAAGAAAAACAGTATATTTATTTTATGGGTAAAAAGTTCCACAAAGTGGAAGAAAACTTTTAATGTTTCTTAGATGTTTAATGTTTATCTCAAGTGACCTGCCAGGTAAGCACTGCCCTATGTAATATTATCTGCCTGTACATACATTCATGGGGTCAAGTGCATTCTACATATATAGTTTGGTATTACAGATCAATGAACCGGTGGTTGCAATTCGTTAGCCAAAGTTGTAATAATAGATTGTCTATTGTTAATGATAAGATAATTCGTTAGTAATTACTTGGAATGGTACTTACACTATGTTATTCCTGTATTTGTTCGTTATTTTATCTATACACCTACTGTGATGTGATTTGCACCTGTTTACCATAACAAACTATACATGTAAAAGCCCATATAGGGCGTATACGAGTATTATACAATAAATAAATAAATCATTGGAAAGAACATGTATGTGTACAGCGGCCTAGAGGTGATTTTTCACATAAAATTCCCGATTTCGTCAAGTAATAATGTACTTTTCGGAATGCGACCAATTATAAACTCGTTTTAAGAAAAGAATCACCTAAAAATGTCAGAAAAATCGTATAGATTTTTTTTTAACATTAAGAGGAAGGTTACAAACTGTCAAATTTAAACCGGCCGTTCACACGTTCTAACAAGGGCACGCTTTTCTGAACGAATCATAGTAATTTTATTCATATAATATTTTCACTTCAGGCGACCCACTAAATTCCAAATCGGTGGACAGGGCTGACACGTCATTATGCGGAAATAATCCTCAACCAATAGGATCGGCCCTTCCCTTTCCCATCCACACCCGCACTCCTCTAGCTTAGGGCTTTGGTGAGGGAGAGGGTTGGGGTGGGGTTAACACATTGGGAACGGAATACGATTATGGACGGAAGATTAAATGACAGAAGATGTTTACCGTAAGGACGCCAGAGAAGGGTGAATATTCTCGAGGATTTTAATATAGACGTGTTTATTTTTTATGTAGGTTTACTGTAGAACATTTGGTTGCACAGCGAGGAATAAAAATAAAAATGGTAATATTGATAATAAAATAACATAACTTTTATATAGTGCAATGTAATTACCACTTTGATTACAGGTATATTCTGAATATGAGGTAAGCAATATTAATTCATGACACAAGATCGAATCAAAATGACATCAAAAATATTTCATGTCATAAAACTACTTTCAGACAAAGAAACTACATATAATATATTTTACAACAAAACTCCACAACATCCTTCCTCCAGATATAAAACGAATAGAAAATTTTTATGAGTACAAGTCACTAATTAATGTATGGCTAAAAGAGGTCAATGAAGTAACCCTAAAAACGGCAAAGAATTCGCAGATAATTAGACGACATCAAATTTTTTAAAAAATAGTTCGCCTCAGAACAAGGCCCTCTAGTGAGGACTAAAAAAACACAAAAAATCGAATACTTTTCAAAATATTTTATATTTTTATTTTATAACATTAATTACATATAATGGGAAATTGTATCCGCTAAGCTACTGCAAGTAGCTTGTCAGCGGGAGTTTAGTTAAACAATATTATATAATAAAACAATAAATAACAACCATCATAGAAATGTAGAGCAAAATTAGAACAAAAATATGAAAACATCATGACAGTTTTGTTATAGAGATACTAGACTCCAATTTCATAATATCGATTTAAATAATATTATAAAAATATCAATATTATAAATACATCAATATTATAAAAATATAAATATTATACAAATATCAATATTATAAATACATCAATATTATAAAAATATAAATATTATAAAATATCAATATTATTTAAATATCAATATTATAAATACATCAATATCATAAAAATATAAATATTATAAAAATGTCAATATTATAAATACATCAATATTATAAAAATATCAATATTATAAATACATCAATATTATAAAAACATAAATATTATAAGAGTATAAATATTATAAATAAAAATATCAATATTATAAAAATACTAATATTATAAAAATATCAATATTATAAAAATATTAATATTATAAAAATATCAATATTATAAAAATATCAATACTATAATAATACTAATATTATAAAAAATATCAATATTATAAAAATATCAGTATTATAAAAATATCAATATTATAAAAATTAAAATATTTTTAAAAATACCAATATTATAAATATATAAAAATATTAGTAAGTATTAAACAAATTGAGAAATAAAAAAAAACGGCAGTACAGTTTCGTTATAGTGGGGATAGACTTAATATAATAGTAACACCTAAATTAATTTGAAGATACCCGCAGCTATCAAGAAGACCATCATATTTGTTCAATAGACAATGTAAGAAAGAGCAAAATAGCCTAAATACAGCAGATATCAAGGACCTATACAACCAAGGAGACCGTTATATTTGTTACCATCAATACACAAGGTTACTTTCGAAAAGCCAACACTTTAACATCAACGAGAATTTCGCCATAGAGCAATTGTTTTTAAATTCGTATGACCATATTTATTTTGAAGTATTAGCACTATCACTCCTATATTTTGTGTTAATCATGTACACAAACATGATCCACCACTGCCTTATACGGACTTTCAGATATATGTTGCAGTAGAATTTTTAGCCACGAAAGAGCACGAACAGGTAATATATTAATTAATTTGTACACGATATCAATGTCTCGCCTTTACTAAAAAACTGTTTTACTTACTAGCAACTTTACCATGGCATTATGAATCAGCTGTAAATGTTTTATGTTGGTCTTACACGAGTGTCCCCAAGAAGTTATACCATACCTTAACCTTACGGTCGATTCTACTAGAGACAAATAAATTAGTTTCATAGTTTTTATAGGCACATAAAATTTTACTTTATATAGTCTTCCTACAATAGCTCGAAGGCGCTTACAGAGGTTGAAAATTGTACGTCCCAATTCACGTTACAATCCACCGTAACACCTAGAAACATATACTGGTGGACTAACTCGATACTTGTACACGCGCAGGGGTGTGTAGTATTATTGTGAATGCAATTAAATGAATGTGATATGATTACAGGTGCCTCGCTGTAACTTGCATGCGGGGATCTTATATGCATCAATTTCGTTTTTTTTAGCATTGATTATTAGACCATGTGACCATTTTAGTAAAGAAATAAAATCTTTCTAACAATTTCAATGCACTATTCAAATTTTCATGGAATATTTATTACAAGTCATATATCATCAGCGTATACGTAATGTTTAACAAACGAAAAATTTGTTCATAAGTCATACAAAGATAATATACAATTTTGGCCCTAAAATTGACCCTTGTGGAACTCCTGTTTTAACATTTCTTCCTTTACTAAATTTGTCTGATATTTTTACCTTGATTTGGCGGTTGGTTGGGAAGTTTTTGAATAATTTGAGAATGTTTCCTCTTACCCCTATTGCCTCCAAAATATTTAACAATTTCATCGGGTCTATAGTATCAAATGCCTTGTATTGTCTATGAGCAGTGTCAAAACATGTATTTTATTATTCAATTAATTTTTTATATAGTTAGAGAAATCCTGAAGTAACAATTCAGTATTTTTTTTAATCCAAATTGATTGGGATCTATTAAAGAAAACCACTCCAAGTATTTAGTTAGTTTTAAAGATATGTATTTGTCGATAATCAAT
Organism: Halesus radiatus; assembly: GCA_022606495.2. Taxonomy (NCBI): domain Eukaryota; kingdom Metazoa; phylum Arthropoda; class Insecta; order Trichoptera; family Limnephilidae; genus Halesus; species Halesus radiatus. Next base: position 17,506 of record JAHDVE020010874.1, read on the forward strand.
TCTATAGCGGGTAATATACTAATCGGTCTATAATTTCCTATATCAATATGTTTCCAACTTTTGATAGGTGTGATAATACTACATTTGAATTAATCTGGTATTACCGCTAGTGTTAAAATTGTGTTAATCAGATGGGTTAATATAGGACCCAAAATGTATATGTGTCTTTTTATGTCAAACATTCGGATATTGTCTATGCCCGGGGACTTTGCGGTGACTCTATCGGGACAATGTTTGACGCCTTAAAGTCACATTTATAAAACATTGAGGCTACGTTTTCTGAAAAATAATTAACAAATTGTTTTGTAACATTTTCTGCGGATTGATTTTTTAATATATACCTGCAGATTACATCGTCATAGTTATTCTTTGTCCTACATCCTAGAATTTTATTTATTTCATCCCAGGTATTTTTGATATCCGTAAAATTATTCTTAAATTTATCAAAAGGGTTGTTTTAGTTTTTATTATTAATTTAGTAACAAAATAACGAAAAGATTTATACTGTTTTTCATAAATTACGTTTGTTTGGAAGTTTTTCCACCGCTTCAATAAATAATCTCATTTTTTTAATATGGGACAAAATATCTTCTGCCATCCATTCGTTTATAACCCAAGGTCTTGTATTGGGTTTAACATCAATAAATATTTTACTATTTTCATATACTTCATTAAACTTATATATTTAACTATATAAATTATTGGAATCGTTTGCCTGAAGCAAAGCATTCCAGTTATGACTTCTAATTGAAAAATCTATTCGTTTTTGAGATAAAATTGAGACTTTTCGCCCTTTATTTGTAGGTCGTTTATTAGTTTTATAGTATGGAATGTTCACAACTGTTGCAAAGTGGTCTGCAATGATGAATTCACGCACACATGCATATAGTACGTCAGTCTCTTTGTGTTTGCTATTATACCTAACAAAAATGTGATCCAGACATGTTCGTGTTACTTTACCATTTGCTTTTCCTTTGTAACGTCGTTGATACATTTTGTAAAACAGTTATTTGAAAGAGCATTTTCATAGTGAATAGTCATGGGATCTACATAAATTAACATATCAATATTTATGTCGCCAAATAATAGAATATTTTCATTAGGGTTTGAACATTTTGTTAATATTGATGAATGTTCATTGATAAATGATTGTTTACTAAGATTTGGTGGTCTATATATTGCTAGTACATTGAGTATATAATTAATTGATAATGTTATTATACAGGAATTATTCTCTTACAACTTTGTTTCAAGTAGATTTTGGGTGTAAGGTAAAGTATCCCGAATATACAAGGTTATACCCCCTCCAGATTTGGATGTGCGACAGTAACTAATGCTATTGTAACCGGGAATTTCTAAAAGACAAGTATGCTCCCTTTTTATTGTAGTTTCACATAGCATTAGGATATCTATATTATTCTAACAATTTTGGAGGTTAGCATGTAAAACATCCCAGTATTGAGATATGGATCGAATGTTTAGTTGTACACAAGTAAAATTACCTATATCGTGGGCAAATTTATGTCCTTCCATCCAATGTTTATGCTATTAGTCCTCGTGTACACAACATCACTGTCGTCATCTATGATAGCTTGACAGAGTGTCGCAAGTACAAAATATGGCTGTGATATGTACCATTTTGCAATTTAAACTGTTATCCTGTAAATATTTTTATACTTGTACCGTATTTTGTATTTTCTCATGCTTATATAATAAAAATATTGTATTATATTATAATAAAAAAATACATAAAATATTAAAATATTAAATAATAATAGTAGTCATAATAAAAAAATATTTAAATACAAATAAATAAATACATAAATAAAAACAGGAAAATAAAAGATTACGCAATACCTATATAAATCTCACACATTTTCAATTGTCACTGAACTTCGTGCCTCTTCGGACCTCTGACCTCAGAAACAAAGATCTTAGTGCTCCCCCAATGGAAATCGTCACATGCAATGGGGGGCGTCGCAACTGTCGATATCGAGGCTACTAGCACCAAAAAAGGCTTTATCTCATTTGGCCGCCTCATTCAATAGTCGGTTGCTGTATCGGCCGCCTGCTTAGATAAATTCGTAGATCTTAACAGATCTAGGCAAAATAAATTTTAAAAAATGTACAGAATAAGACTCCGGACTCCCAAGTGTTACAGGACGGTCCGTACGGCAGCAGAAACACTACAATTTGGCGGGAAAAGCACTTCCGGTCATTCCTGAGGACGCAGGGACAGATAACGATGTTTGTCACAGTATATTTCCGACATATTTTTACACGGACGCTACATTTGTCGTATTTTATTCAGGAATAAGGAATAAATCATGCTAGTAAAAATTACGAAGGAACTGTCAGATTTTTTTAATACTGCACGAAATATGTAACGTTTTATTGCGTTGTGTTAAAAAAAACGATGTAAGTATAAAGCTATAATAAACTACATTCTAAAGATCAAGTAAAAGTCAATGTAAAAGTAAAGAAAACCAACGAAAAGCAATTTATTTTTCCACTTTACTGTAACCGCCTAGCAATACCGGGGTGCTCAGTTGATGATGAATAAACGAAGAAAAAAAACAGCGTCAGTGACTGAGTATATTTTAAGCTAAGTGAAATATTTAGAGTTAAGTAATCAACAACATCCTTCCCCAGATATAAAACAAATAGAAAATTTTAGTGAGTACAAGTCAAGAATAAATGTCTGGCTGGAGGGTCAATGAAACAACATTAAAAACCACACTTAAAACAACATGGAAGATGCACCTGATTACATAATTACACAACATCAAAATAAACATATCTAGTCCGCTCCAGCGCAGGACCCCTAGTGAGAAGGACTAAGAAAAACACTAAAATATCAACTAATTTACAAAATGTAATGACTAATGTATGCACCATTTTGTATGTTCAACTTTGTTCTATGAATATTTTTATACTAGCACCTTATGTTAAATTGCATATACTTATTTATATAGTTGCTAATAAAAAATTTAAAAATATATAAATTTTCTATTTTAATTGAGTCAATTCTTGTAAAAAATCGTTTAATGTTCAAAGTGAAATGGAAATTAGGATATAATTTGTCCATCGGGAATATTTGACAATTTATTAATTAAAAATAATATGCAGGATATTTTCAGCACGTTCCAGAGCGGTAGATACTATCAGTATCGCTCTGGTGAAAGACCGCCATTCATTTGGGAGCAGTTGGGACTCTTGCATGGTACTATAAAAAAGCCTAAATGTTTGCTTAACTTATTGTTGGGTTCTGAAATGATAATGTGGTTGGTTCCTACCTTAATTCCTATTTATCCAGTGCCTACTTTCCCTAACTAACAATATTGTTTTCGAATGGCAAAACTGTAATGTGACAGTTAGTTATTTTGAGTGCTCTCGTTCACCAGAAGCTAAACTACTTTCGTGGGATCAAGATAGTTCGTATGGAAATCATTCGGTAAGTGCTTGGTAATCCCTGATCCCTTTAAACCTTAATCTAGCCTACATTATAATCAAACCAAAACCATCATTAATATTTCGTCGTTTTTTTACAGTCTATTTAAGATATATACATTCGGAGCCCCACAATTTTCGTGTAGGTAGTTTCGGTTGTAATATTAATCGTTGGCTCAGTTTTGATTGGTAAAAACGAACTTTTTGGCGGCTTCTAGGAAACGCCTTCACTTTTGCTGGTCCCCTGCTGCCTCATTCCCGTTCCTGATGTCAAAGGATGCGGTATTTGTCATACGTTGTTAATTAGAAATAATTACTTAAACTTTTGCTGTAGTTATGAGTTGACACCATTCTGTACAACGCCGTTGAAATGAAGCTTCACAAAAACAGCGCAGTACAAATTAGCCAATTATTATTTTTAAATATTCTGTACTTTCATACAGGCTTTTGGTTTGTACTGAATTACATGGCTATTTTAAAAGTTCAAAGCCTTCCATAGAGTTATTCCATAAAAGACAACTTTTAAATACCTGAAACTTTTTCCGCTGTATTTTGCTAATTAAAATATTTTTTCAAGGGGATTTAACCAATTAGCCACGGAAACGGGAATTCAAAAACTTTAAAGCCCAAATGTAAATTTAAAAATATTATAAACATAAATTATTTTTTAAAAGCACTTATAACAAAGATTCTAATAATGCTAACTCAGCTTTAGTGAACTAACCAAAATTATACCATCGATTAGTTTTAATAATTGAATAAATTTACAGAAAACTTTATTTATTCTAGGTTGTGTTAGGAAATGTTACGAATATACAACAATCAGCGGCGTGCAGTCCGTAACCTAAAGGCTGAATAGCTGTTCATACTCTAATTTAAAAAAAAAAACGATCCATAAAAAATAAGAGAAAAAAAATCTACAAATTTATGACAAAAATGTTTTTTTTTCCAGAATTTGGCAAGGAACTTGTACACCAAATTTATTCAGTTTGTCCAAACAATCAGCAGAAGATGATATTAAAATGGTATTTTTTAAATATCTAATGCACAATTCATACCCGAACTACTCGGAGCCTACCTTTGATAATAGAGCAATGCATGCCACGTTATACAATACGTTAATAATTATATAATGCGTTAACTCATGCTACTAAATACGCTTTTTGCATCTATGTCATAAAACTAACAATAAAACATATGCATAATATTAATAAAGGTAAAAACTTCCTTCTCCTTTTGGCGCTCATAACATTTAAAAAAAATTTAATCGTATAGAAGTTTCTGTCTAGCAGTACCATCTTTATTAACATCTAGAATATGATATATATGTATTAGGGTGGTCCAAAATTTTTTTTTTATTATTTTTCATCTGACCGCTCCGTGAATTTGTTACATGTATTCATAGTAATAACATAGTAAAATTTCAGCGAGATGGCTTAAGTAAAAAGGGGTGCTCAATCGAGTATTGTTTTTGAAATTTTTGTGTAAAATGCTTAATTTGTACTTTTTAATATATTATAATAAAACTAATATAAAACTTTTTTCCACTTACTTTTATTTGACTGTAAGCAGGTTCAGCCTGTCAAGACCATCTTCAGGCTTATATACACAAATATGGGGGAGGGTAAGAGGGGTGGTCTACAAGGATTTTATTCGAATATGTGGGTTTTCTTACAATTGTTACTAAGTGGTCTTTGGCTGTCTAATTTCTAATTATTTTGGTTTTTTCCAGTAGGCATAATTACCTCGGGCTTGTAGCTTTACTTCAATATTGTTTGGGAAAAACCTTACAAGTATCATGCATTATTAATGACCTAATTTTTAGTGTTGTCAAATTGTTATTATATTTATGGTGATATAATTATTCCAGGTCATTAATAATGCATATTACTTGTAAGGTTTTTCCCAAACAATATTGAAGTAAAGCTACAAAGGGAGCTTGCACTCTTTTAGAAGGAAAGACAGGATGTGATCTTTTGTGGCTTGCTTGTCGTCATCACATATTTGAAATAATGCTTTCAAAAATATTTACTCTTTGTTTTGGGCCATCAAGCTCTCCTCAAATCCCACTTTTCAAAAGATTCAGCGATATTTGGGAAACATTGCCGAAGGAGGACTATCATTGTCTTGACCTCGATAAGAACGCAGAACAGTTCGCTGAAAATACTCTTGAGAGTCTTACAACCGCTCTATCTAGAGATAATCAAGTTCGTGATGATTACGAAGAGCTAATAAAGCTCACCATGATTGTTTTGAACAAACCTCCTACGAAGATACATTGGCACGCTCCAGGTCGGATTCATCATGCTCGTTAGATGGCGAAATTGCTGTATGCTTTGAAGATTTTTCTCTTTAGAAATAATTTACAAGCATTTAAACTAACCAAGAGAGAAGAAAAACAAATTGTTCGATTTGGTGTGCTCATCTAAACCAAAGTTTGGATCGAAGCGCCTTTGGCAGCAGATGCGCCAGTAAATGACTTACTACTTTGGAAGAGCTTAAAATTGTACGAATCCATTGATTCCGAAATCAGTATAGCAGCTAGGGATGTCTTAGAGCGTCACTTATGGTATTTGTCAGATGGACTACTTGCATTTGCCTTGTTTTCTGACAAGCTGTCTGATGCTGAGAAACAGACCATTGTTCAAAAAATAAATTCTGATGTCGGTAATCGTTCAGTACGAGGTGACTCTGCTAAGCTTCCCTCAGAGGTTACATTAGATGCTTTTGCAACACAAATAACGTTGAAAACACTCTTAGTTCTTGAAATCAAGGACTCTTTCTTGCAATTACCTCCTGAGACTTGGAATGACAATGTTGATTACCTTCAAGGCAAAAGCTGCGTCACAAATTTGCGTGTGGTTAATGATACAGCGGAGAGAGGAGTTAAACTGTTTGAAGATTACAACACGTTACTCACTAAGACTGAGAAAGAAAAGCAATTTTTACTTCACATCGTTGAACAAAACAGAAAAATCGTTTCCACTGAAACATCCAAAAAGGAGTTAACAAACATAGTTTTGAAAGATTGCGACTAATATTATGTTAAGTATTACTTTGTTAAAAAAATTTATTCATATTTAAATAATTTGTATACTTATTTGATTAAAATACTTGTAATATTAATAAACCTTAAATTACGTGTTTTATTTAAAATCCTGAAATTTTGTCAAAAACTTATAATTTGATGAGCACCCCCTTGTATATAAGATAAGGGGCTGAAATTTTTAACACATCATAGGAATGGTAGGTGTAACAAATCAAGGGTACGGCTACACCTATATTTGATTATTTTTTTTTTACTATATAGGCCTGGACCACCTTAATATGTATGTATATTATCCTCAAACTGATCGGAGGCATATAAATGCAGCTGTGATGTACCATATACATACTCGCCCCACTGCTGTTCAATATCAGGTTATGGTCTGATTTTGTACATAATTTATTCTAAAACGTAAATATGTTAGTTGTAAGCTTCTATCACTAGTTTTAAGTCACTAGCTACAGGTCTAAGTTGTAAGTCGCTACCTATATTAGCCTTAGATGTAAGTCACTAATTACAAGTCTGAATTAGGTATTTTCTAGTTATAAATCTTGGCTGTAAGTCATTAGTAATAAATCTAATGTGTAAATTATTAGATATAAGTCTAAGATATAAGTGATAAGGTATAGGTTAGATAAATTATGTTTTAATGCGCCTTTGAGGTGATTTTCTTACGAAAACGGCGCAATAGAAATAATCCATTTATTATTATTACTACAATAATTCTCAAACTGCATTCTTTTAAAATCTATATGAAATACGTACTGGAATTTTAGAAAAAACGTTAAAAATTGCTGTCATTGGTTTTCAAACCGCAACTATTTTCAGACATTTTGGGGTGTATTTCATAGAATTTTAGGATTACATTTTAAGAATTTTTATATTTTTAAACCATATACATTTTCCTAGCTACCCCCATATACTCGTATACGGATAAATCATGTGTGGTATTGCTTGATTTAGCAACCAGGAAAGTGATATTTAGGGCATTTTTTTAGTGCTGGCCCTTTTGAAACGTGTACATTTATTTCTAAGAAACAGAAAATCTTTTTTTAATGTATAAAAAGTCGTGAACGGTGAATTCTGGCTTCACGAAAGTTGAACAGCTTTTTCTGTCAGTAATAAATAGGGAGCTTCTTCAATTTGCAAAGTCGCCATGGATGTTAATTGTCGAAATAAAGACAAAATACGGTATTGAATTGTCAAAAATGAAAACATTTTTTTGGCATTTTTATTTATTGCAAAGCAACAATAATTAATCGGCATTTTGCAATGCAAAGTAAGCGAAGAATAAATTAAATTATTATACAAAAATCAAAAGCTCGAGCAAAGTCATGTTGTAAAAGTAGTTTAATATAGAAATGAAGCTCTTCTTTTAACACAGAACCATTCAAACTTAATAATATCTTTTGTTGAACAGATATCCCGGTTGCCATGGATAACACAAACTTCCCGAGAGACTCTGGCGGTGAAACTTAGAAAAAATAGTTGGGTAGTTTGCGCGCGACCGCTAGATGTCATCAATTCAGTTCGGGGAAAAGCGACAAAATAATAGATGATACCCGCGACTCTTTGCAACCAAAGGAAAATGGACCAAAAGGGATGAAATGACGCCTATTCATTCCCGTCTCTGGTCCTCGCTTTGTCGCTCGAAGCGAACAATCGGCTACTCAGTTTTTTTTTTATCTCATTCTTGCGGAATTTCGTTGCACCATCTTGAATTATTATGCTTTTCTACGGCATGCAAAAGGAACACAAATTTTTAGTAGAAGCATTTTTTTGTGATGCACGTCGTCATTCTTTCTCAAGGAATTTCAGAATTTCTTCGAAAGATTGGTATTCACTTTGTGGCGTCATTATTAATAAATTAATAAAAATTGCTTTGTAAACACCACTTTAATATATAAATATCAACATATCATCCGAAAGCCAAGCTTTCCTTACGACATTCAAAATACTAAAAAACAATAATGTCAAGTTCAGACAAATGATAAATATAAAACACAATAATGTAAGAATAGATAAATTATAAACACAAACAAAAAGTGATTACAAAGTAGGTAAGAAATTAATCAAAAATGATAATAAAAAAAAATATTCTAAAACATTGAATAAAGTATAATTATTATATTTAAATATTAAAAAAAGTAGAAAAATTTGAAATTTTAGAAATCAGAAAAAGGGTTAATAATGAATAAAATTTAATAAATAATCACATGAATTGAATTTATTTACATGTTAATATTAATAAAAAGAATAATTTATTTTTCAATTTTTAATATAAATTAACATTTTTGATTAATAACCTACATTAATCAATGTTTGTTTATGTTTATAATTTGTCTATCGTGTTCTAATTTTTATCATTTGTCTATACTTGACATTATTATTTTTAGTATTACTCCTGATGAAGAAAGCATCGCTTTCGAAACATGTAAGGTATCTTTATATTAATAAAGTGGTGAAAACAAAGTATATTATTTAATTCATTTATAAATTTTGGAATTATTTATAAAAACGACTTTTTTAATAAAACTACCATTTAAAATTTGTAAAATTTACAATTGACTTTTGTATGTGTTTAGCAACAATTCCCGCTGTCTGGACCAACTGGACTTATGAACACTCAACAGAAGAAAGTAATCGGGATGAATAAAACGTTAAACAGCTTAAAAAGACGTTAAATAACTTAATATGACGGCCTCCATGGTCAAGGGGTAAGGCTCTCGACTACAAAGGTTCCAATCCCGGCGTGCGCGAGAAAAAAATATTTAATTAATTTGTGCTGTTTCACAATTAATAAATTAAAAAATAATTTATAGTATATTTGCGCATGTTCCAAAGTGGAAGATACTCTCAGTATCGCCCTGGTGAAAGACCACCATTCAGAATTGAAACGTTGCTTGAAATGGCTTTTAGCCGTGTTTGGTGACCAGATCTGAATAGACAGGTATTTCTCCACCTTCCTCTTCCCCTTTTCCTTCCCCTCCCCTATACCTTCAGCCTCACAATATTTCTCAATTGGGGATGCCATAGTCTCACTGGCTCCAGACGGTTGGGAGCAGTTGAGACTCTTATGCAATATTCAAGTAAAAAAAAAAGATTCGACACAAACAAACACATATATACCCCTATCCCTATAAGTATGGTCCTGTACATAGAATTAATAACATGTATATTTTAACGCGGTATGTATATTTTAAATATTATTATTATCATTATTATAAGATTCTAGCGTTGCGCTATAGGATAAATTTCCGGCGCCACAATGTACTTACAAATTACACCATGTTTATTATAACTTCTAATTCTAAACTTTTCACTGTGTACTCTCTTCTTTCATTATATAAACAGCCAACCCTCTAACATTATCATATAAACATTTTCAAGGAACATTTTCTTGAAATACTTTCAGGAAACATTATGTAAACATGTAATCGCAATATGTACACTCGGCTTCTCTACACAAAAGAAAAGTGTAGTGTTGTAACTTAAATTAAAATCTATTCAATTTCAATAGCAAACATAAATAATTTTATGAAAAACTGTATTCATTGGGTATGCTTACTCGTTTTCAATACATAACATTTCTATAGTTGATCATCAAGGAAAAGACTGATGGCGCACTTGATAGCTTCGCAATATATGTGACTGATGCGAGTGCAGTTCCAGGCAGCAGCCTGCAGGGATAACATCCATCCCTGATGATATATGTCAGCCTCGTGGTTGAGTGGTTATGATTCTTGGCTACGAATTCGGAGATCACGGGTTCAAATCTCTATGTGCGTAAGTAAATTTTATACGATTAATTTATGTTATTTCACAATTTATAGAATATTTGCGGCATGTTCCTGAATGGTAGATACTTCCAGTATCGCCCTGGTGAAACACCATAATTCAGAATTAAAAAAGTTGCTTGAAATGGCTTTTGTCGTGTAACCCATCTTACTGTTATGCATCGTTAATAAGAAAGATGTTACAATATTGTGTGCCATTACTTGAGATGAAACATCACAAAACTGCGCTATAAAAATGCAAAATTATTAGTATTATGATGCACTTCTACCAAAGCTCCATTGTATTTCGTTTGCAATTGTTTCAATGTTTAAATCTCAAAAAGCATTTGTAGTAATGAAAACTTTTTGAATAAGCATTTAGTATGCACAGTTTCCGACAAATCCTGCAAATAAATGCATTACTTCAAACTTTCAACTTTCAAACGCCCCACCGAATGCCGAGGGGTTTCTATCGCCGCTATAAAAACTTCCAGCGGAGCAATTGAAAGCTTCACAAATAAGCTGTAATCGAGGGTGTGAACATCGAGCCTTTGAAATTATATAAATCCATCACCGTTCGCAGCGAACGTTAACTTCAAAGTTAAAGTTGGTCGTCAGCGGGATTTCCTTTGGAAAACGCGACCAAAGACTTCACTTCGATTTCCCTTTTCCTGTTGGTAAACAACTTACGAGTACGTATATATGACTTTTGAATAAAAGTGCATGTAACAGGCGAACTGTAGTGGGCAGCTGATCCCGATCTGCGAAGAGGACTGCGAGGGGAGAAAGCACAACCTGTGTCGATCCCTTGCAAAGGGGGAAAAGACACTTACGACAAAGCCTCATTAACGACTTTTGTACTTTTGCAATGTAATTCTGCACAAAAACTCAATTTATGCAGAATTATGAGTAGAGCTCGGGACCGTATCCACAATGCTTGATCGGGGTCAAGTGAGAGGCAGTAGTCCAATGGGGGTCCAGGGTCAGCAGTGGTCAGAGAGAAACAGGGCGAGTTGAGCAGAAGTCGTAGCGGGCTGAGCAGGCGAGGGACCATAGCGTCTTGTCAAGCGGGCGGTTGCTGGGTGACTGGTTAAATCTGCTTTTCGCAGGCTACTTACGAAAGGTTGGAGCTACGCTTTCGAAAGGTTGGAGGTTCGAATCTCGCAGAGCTACGGCGTTCTGCACATGTCCGACGAACAAGCTATCTCCGCTCTCCCTCACACTGCCGTACCGCTCTGACGTTTTATTTCAGTCTATTCATTTTGATATAAACACATATTTTTCAAATGTATGTTTTTATATCAAAATTTTAAGTATTTGAATAGATAGGAGAAAATTGAACACAATATTTCGAAAAGAGAGAATCAGTGGATTTCCCCTTTGTAAAAAAAATGTTAATCAATACAAATTGTGGAATGGGTATAACTATTGGTAAAGTGGTAGATACTCTCAGAATCGCCTTGGTGAAAGACCACCAATTAGAATTGAAACGGTGCTTGAAATTACTCTAGCCGTGTTGGATGACTAGATCTGAATAACCAGGTACTTCCCTACCTTCCACTCCCCTCTCTCCTTCTTTTTCCCACTCCCTTATAGTCCGATTATTAATATCCGATTATAGTCCCACTGACTTCGAACAATTGTGAGCAGTTGGGACTCTTATGCCGTATTAACTTTTTAACTAAGTTAAAAAAATACAACAAAATATCTAAGTGTCCAGTTCATGTTCACTGTTACAAAAACGCAGTAAATTAAATGTGGTATCAACATTATCATTTCAAACTTATTTCGTGTTCTTCATAACACATCGAGATTAATTATTGCTTTTCTGTAAACTATGACAAATCGTGCATCAGATTACACCATAATGCCACAGATTAAATTGTTACTTTGATCTGAGTTAATTTAAAACATGTAAAGTATTTTTCCTCCCACACAGCGGTGGTGGTTCGTACTTC
>JAHDVE020010875.1:0-32601 GCA_022606495.2 Halesus radiatus
ATCACTGAAAAATTATACTTACAGAAGCGTGATGCGGATATGTCACGTGTCTGTGCATTCGAAGTTTGCTTACCCTTTCTTACTTCTGGGGAAATTGGACTTTTTCAAATACAGAATATCTTTCTCCACCATATTATCAATTATGACTACATCATCGTCTGATAAAAAATGCGAAATCATTTTTTTTAATGCACAGGTCCCACTTTTATGGAATATCTCTTCAGCTCTCCGAATCAAGTTGAAAAGTTTTGGTTTGGTTCAAAGATTTGCGCTGATAATTAGGTACTTAACGAGGTAATTTTACAAATATTGTTAAATGATCCGGGAAAAGATAAGTACCTACTGTTAAAATAAAAATAACTGTCCCCCTCGTTTGATTATTTAAATTGTAAAGATGATATTTTGTTGAAGAGTTTTAATCACTATGTACTTTTGTTACTTAATTTTATTACTGCACTACAGGTTTCGACACGTCCGTGTTATTCAATAGCGTTCTTAAAACTAACTTAATTTCCAAAGTTAAAAAAAACTTAAGGCCAAAGCTTAAATAAAGAAAAAATAGAAAACTAAATAATAGCACCCTGTAAATCACATTTGTTAATCATGTTTCCTTGTTATTTTGATTCCTCCGTCCCCCCACCTCTCAAAATCACTACTCCCACTACCCTCACCTAATAATGTCCAATTATTTTCTGTACTTGTTTAATTTAAGTAAGTTTTAAGAACGCTAGTGACTGGCACTGATGTATCGAAACCGGTAGCGCAGTATTTAAATTAAGTAAGAAAAGTACATAGCGATTAAAACTCTTCAAGCAAAATGCCTAGAAATTTTTACAGTTAATGCCCAAGAAATACAAAAAAAAATGTAAAGATAATGTTGATAATTATAAAGCCCGCGTCTCAACACAACACCCTGTATTCTCTAATTGCTTTGAAATTTAAAATGTTGGCATTCATTTAATTGAAAGAAGTAAAATTAAATCAGTAAAAAGATTGTTCCGCTTTGAATGGCCGCAAAGCCCTAATAACGCTTTTGTAACATTAAATATTAGGGGAATTAAAAAAATAACAAAAAATACAAACAAAAGTTGTTTTCCCAGAAATTTACCCCCGAAACAAAAACAAAATCTTTACTTTGAATCCGGGTAGGCTCGATGAATTCCTTTGACATAGTATTTATTTAATAAATTATGAGTTAAGCGTCTTGGACTCTTGAAGCGCAGACTGCTTGTTGGAAAATAGGTGGAAGTAAATGAGAACCTTATTTGAAGGGGTTTGTTTAAAAATTAAATTTTATTTGGACAGTCTTGCCGTACTTCCTATGGAAACGCAAATAAGAATTGCAAATAAAACAACGCTTTAAATTAATAAATATTTGGATAAACGTTTGCTCTAAAGTGAAGTATAATACGATATCAGTTCTAAGGAAAATACTCTCAAATAATAATTAAACTTTTTTTTTTTAAATTACATTTGTATGTTTCGGTCCAATATCTGCATCAATTGCAAAAAAAAAGTGGTTTAACTATAAGCTTTTAGAACAAATAATAATATTGGAACAAACCTAAAAACCTCTTAAAGTAAAAATCTTAAACGTAATAATAGCGGAATATACGAATTAAAATGTGACCACGCCGACTGCAACGCTACCTATATCGGCAGACGGGAAGGGCTTTCTCAACTAGATTCCAAAGAACATGTACAATGTTATAAAATGAAAAGCACTTTTTCTAAATTCGCAGAACTTAGAAAAAAGTGAATGATAAACTTATTGAATAATCACGTCTCGCTTGACAACAACGACCCTAAACCCCTACATATAGAAATAAAGGGTCTTAGATTAAATTTACTTGAACAATTAGAAATTAATAAACTAACTAATGATCCTAATATAACATTAATTACACAGACATGATATATTCATCCTTACCGAAACTCCAGAAAGTCTCCAGATCTTGATTTTGCGAAATACAAGATATTTCGGTGCGACATAAACTCAAAATCTAGTACCAAATCAAGAGGAAACGGAGTTCTGATAGCAACTTAGGAAACTTTATCAATGAAAAAACTAAACACACAAAATAGCTCGCTGGAACAATTATTTGTGAAAATTATTACCCCCATGGAAAAAATCATCATTGGAACTATCTACATACCGCCAAACTCTGATATTCAAACTTACAAGAAACACCGTGAAGACCCTGAATTTCTTATTTCAAAACATCCTACATCTAAAATTATTATCGTTGGTGATTACAATCTTCCCAATTTGAAATGGAAATTTAGTGACAATGGCTATATTACAAATGAAAGTTCTAATGACCCAGCACGTGAAGTGATATACAAAAAAAACTATTTGAATTTACATCGACATAATTTTGTGTACAATACATGTGACCGCCTTTTAGATCTAGCTCTCTCTAACTGCTCTAAAATGTCTGTTGAAAACTCAAACGATCCGCTCATATCGGTGGATAGTCATTATCCTCCCCTACACATTACAGTTAATATGTACATTAAGGTGGTCCAGGCCTATATAGTAAAAAAAAAAATAATCAAATATAGGTGTAGCCGTACCCTTGATTTGTTACACCTACCATTCCTATGATGTGTTAAAAATTTCAGCCCCTTATCTTATATACAAGGGGTTGCTCATCGAATTATAAGTTTTTGACAAAATTTCAGGATTTTAAATAAAACACGTAATTTAAGGTTTATTAATATTACAAGTATTTTAATCAAATAAGTATACAAATTATTTAAATATGAATAAAATTTTGTAACAAAGTAATACTTAACATAATATTAGTCACAATCTTTCAAAACTATGTTTGTTAACTCCTTTTTGGATGTTTCAGTGGAAACGATTTTTCTGTTTTGTTCAACGATGTGAAGTAAAAATTGCTTTTCTTCCTCGGTCTTAGTGAGTAACGTGTTGTAATCTTCAAACAGTTTAACTCCTCTCTCCGGTGTATCATTAACAACACGCAAATTTGTGACGCAGCTTTTGCCTTGAAGGTAATCAACATTGTCATTCCAAGTCTCAGGAGGTAATTGCAAGAAAGAGTCCTTGATTTCAGCCATTTCTCACAATTCTTCAGATCTTTGTTTCCGTTTTAGAGAGCGTTCTTTGACCTTTTCTAGTTTCTTGTCGATTGAGATCATTATCATCTTACGTTCTCCTCTTTGATCGATGAGAAACGCTCTGTCTTCCGCAATTTTGATCAAATTCAAAGCGCTTCCATGGGCAATATCAAAAATTTTGTCTAGTTCTTTTGTAAACAAATACTCTTTTTCTTTGTGCTTCAGAATTTCTTCCTCGATATTTCTTCAATAGCAACCAGTTCTTATGAAACTTAATCAGTTTTTCAATGCAATGATTTTGTTGTCCGGTCGGAATACTAGATTTACTCCATACTTTTATAAGTTCTGGAATAAGTATATGCGCGGAGTCTTTCACATTTTTTTGATTCATTTAATATGTGGTGAAAACGGAGTAAAACTTGCCGAAGAGTGGGAAGTTGATTAAACCTCATCAATGGCTCAATATCTCGAACCCCAAGTAGAAAAAATTTGTCTTTTTTTCGAGTAGATGAACACATTTTATCACACTGATTCACTTCACAGTCTACGAAACAAGTGTTTAAATTTGTCTATAAAACTCTTCAGTACTTTATTTTAATATTTATTTAATAGTTTAGCACACTGCCATATTCAGACTGATAATAATTATTCATAACTCACGGTTTATATACACAAATATATGGTAGGGGGAGAGGGGTGGTCTACAAGGTTTTTATTCTAATATATGGGTTTTCTTACAATTGTTACTAAGTGGTTTTTGGCTGTCTAATTTCTAATTATTTTGGTTTTTTCCAGTAGGCTTAATTACCTCGGACTTGTGGCCTTACTTCAATAATGTTTGGGAAAAACCTTAAAAGTAATATGCATTATTAATGACCTGGAATAATTATATCACTATAAATATAATAACAATTTGACAACACTAAAAATTAAGTCATTAATAATGCATGATACTTGTAAGGTTTTTCCCAAACAATATTGAAGTAAAGCTACAAGCCCGAGGTAATTATGCCTACTGGAAAAAACCAAAATAATTAGAAATTAGACAGCCAAAGACCACTTAGTAACAATTGTGAGAAAACCCACATATTCGAATAAAATCCTTGTAGACCACCCCTCTTACCCTCCCCCATATTTGTGTATATAAGCCTGAAGATGGTCTTGACAGGCTGAACCTGGTTACAGTCAAATAAAATTAAGTGGAAAAAAGTTTTATATATTAGTTTTATTATAATATATTAAAAAGTACAAATTAAGCATTTTACACAAAAATTTCAAAAACAACACTCGATTGAGCACCCTTTTTTACTTGAGCCATCTCGCTGAAATTTTACTATGTTATTACTATGAATACATGTAACAAATTCACGGAGCGGTCAAATGAAAAATAATAAAAAAAAAATTTTGGACCACCCTAATGTACATATACAAACCCACATTGAAACAAACAACACTTAACTTTAAAAACGCCGATTACGATTCTATTAATTACACGCTCACTAATACTGATTGGACTTTCTTGACTGATGATATTGATATTGAACAAACCTTAGAAAAGCTTTATTAAACATTTTCCAACAATATAAAATCTTATGTACCATCGTATGCACCAAAACACAGAACATATCCAATTTGGTTCTCCACGGACCTTATTGGTATTACTGATAAAACAAAAAAAAAACAAAATTTTTAAACTTACTCACCTAATCGATGACTACTCAAACTTTTCAGCAACGAGAAAAAGGGTAAAATATTATCCAAACTGTGCTATAAAGCACACATCACCTCCATTGAGAAAAATGCACTGGAGACAAAAAAAATCTGTGGAATTTTGTCAAAATAAACAATGAAGGCTCAGACTACCCCCCTACAATGCAGTATGAAGGCAAAATAGCTAATAGCACCAGCGACATTGTTAATTTGTTTGCGGATCATTTCCAAAGCGTATACGAAGACGAAATATCTGAAAATAAATACCATCATATACATATCATAACACGTTACATTTACAGAACTACCACATTACACGGGAATCCTGCTTAAATAAAATACTCTTTCTTCACCCCAACAAATCTGCAGGCCCAGATAACATTCCGCCAATATTTTTCAAACAATGCGCATCTGCAATATCAAGTCTTCTTACGCTATTATTTAACCATTTACTTTCTTCTGGACATTTCCCAACTCGTTGGAAATCTAGATATATTACCTCAATTTTCAAAAAAGGTGATGACAAGAACATAAAAAACTATCGTCCCATATGTATACAATCAGCACTCCCAAAAATTTATGAATCCCTTGTTCTCGACTTAATTTATCCATCAATACTAATTGATAAAAAACAACACGGGTTCGTCAGTGGAAGATCAACTGCTACTAATCTATTACTTTACCAAAACTATATTACGGAATCCTTCACGAATAAAAAAACAAGTTTACAGTATCTATACAGACTTTTCAAAAGCTTTCGATAAATTATCCCATAAATTATTACTTAGTAAATTATATGCACTAGGACTGAGAGGCAACATGTTGGATTGGTTCTCAAGTTACTTATCTAACAGAATCTTGTTTGTCAAAATTAAGACTTTAAAATTTAAGGTACTTAATGCAACTAGTGGTCTGCCGCGAGGAAGTCATCTCGGTCCCATTCTTTTCCTAATATTCATTAATGACATCATAACTTGTTTCGACGATGTAGAAGTTCTACTTTTTGCCGATGAAATTAAACTATACAAAGAAATATCCAATATTAGTGAATGAACAATCTTACAGTTAAACATCGATAGATTACATAATTGGTGTATCGCTAATAACTTATTTCTCAACGTTGATAAATGCAAGACACTGACATTTTGTCGAATTAAAACCCCGTTATCATTTAACTACGCTATAGATAACAAAATCTTGAAAAAAGTCAACGAAATTAGTGATCTCGGAGTTTTGTTTAATAAGCAATAAAATTTTGTAAATCACATACAACAAATAACTAATAAAGGTATGAAGACATTGGGATTTATAATTAGAACTATCAAAGACTTTGATTCGCTGGAAGTTATAAAAATCGTATATTTGTCATTAGTGCGCAGCATATTAGAATACAATTCAATAGTGTGGTCCCCATACTATCTCATTCATATAAAAAATATTGAACGCGTGCAGCGCAAATTTTTACGTTTTATTAACTTCAAACTACACATACCAATACAACACATAAACTATACATTCTTGCTAAATACACTCAAAATACATACTCTAGAAAACAGAAGAAAAATAACAGACTTAACTTTTTTATTTAAAATTATTTATTGCGTATTACACTGTTGTGAACTCCTGCAACTAATCAACTTCAAAGTACCTCATCGACAAACTCGGCAAAATATGTTATTCTGTAACAATAATTCTGGGACAAACTACCAAATGCATGCACCCATTTCTCGTCTACATATACTTGGAAATAAATTCACCTCTGCTATAGATATATTTAACATAAGTTTACCCATGTTTAAAAGATACCTGAACGATATTTTAATGTTGCAACAATTATAAGAGCATCGCATAAGAGCTATTGTTTAATTATTAATTTCTTATATATATTATCTTTGTACTTATCTACAATCTAAAAACTTGTTCCTCTTTTTTCTTTCTATGTATCATATACTATATTATGTATTATGCAAATTCATACATTTCTACATCATTCGAAATGTAAAAACAAATTGCTTTTTTTTTCACAATGTCATGCACTCATATTATATATTACGCACTTGTGTATTATGTATCATGTAGATCAGGCTATTATTATTTTTATTTAAAAAAAAAGATTAGCATCTACAAATTAAAAACCTTTCCCTTTGTAACTTCTCTGTGACATGCACTAATACATTATTATACATACATATATATTATAAATATGTTACACCTATGTTATATACCAACTATTTATCATGTTATTTAATATTTCTATTTTTGAAACTGTTAATACATGGTGGAATTCCATTATAGTATATTATAATAAAACAAATATAAAACTTTTTTCCACTTTAATTCCACTTTAATTAAAGTGGAAAAAAGTTTTATATTTGTTTTATTATAATATACTATTTATCATGTTATTTTTTTGTAAACTTTTTTCTTCTTTCTGTACACATAATCGTTTTAATGTTAAAATATGTAAAAGCCCTTTGGGGCGTTAATAAATAAATAAATAAAAATAAATTAATTACTAAAGTAATGAAAATTATTTCATTACTTCTCAGCTTCATTCACCACTTCTCAGTATGTTTAATATTTAAATAAATCAATTAAGAAAACATTGTCATTTAACGTGAAACTCATCATAAATATAAAAACCTCACAGAATTTTATTTATTTCCTAACTAAATCGTCCAAATTAGAATGGGGTGGGAGTAAATAAAATCAGACAAATAAGTCGTCCCACTGTGGATTAACCGCAGTTTGAAAATGGCCCTGAACGCCGAAACAGCTCTCACAATAATAAATAACTAAAAATACTCCCAGAACTTAATATTACCATTAATAAATTTTTATTTTTATTAAATGGATTTCTAAGAATTAAACACAAAAACAATCAATAATAATTTACCTACGGCAGTTTCTAGATTTTTATATGAATACCTCACAAGACTACTCCCAACCGTCTGGAGCCAGTGAGACTATGGCATTCCCAATTGGGGAATGTTGTGAGGCTGAAGGTATTGGGGAGGGGAAGGAGAAGAGGAAGAGGAAGGTTGGGAATACCTGGCTATTCAGATCTGGTCACCAAACACAGCTAAAAGCCATTTCAAGCGACGTTTCAATTCTGAATGGTGGTCTTTCACCAGGGCGATACTGAGAGTATCTTCCACTCTGGAAGGACTAAGATCAACCGTTTGGATATTCCAAAAGGTTGATCTTAGTCCACCTGCGAACCAAACAACTAACGAATTTAATGTTTACTTATAGTACTTCGATCACAGATATACGAGTATAAATAATGTTTCGTGCAGAGAACATGCGACAGTTAAAAATACGGTTCTGTCAGTCTGCTATGGGCTGGACACGTTCAAAATCATACATCATATCATAGAATAGGAAGTAGTATTTTCACAGCGCCCTTGAGGTGATCACAAAAACGGCGCTATAAAAATCATCCGATGATTATTATTATTATTATCATGTATCGGGTAAATTTACTTGATCCTGCCTTGTTGTTTTTTTTTTGTTTTATATTAGATACACCACGATAGGTGTATGAATTTTTATTTTATTTAATCAATGTATAATTTTTCATTTATTTTATTTATTTAAAGAGTGCTTTTCCATTTGAGTACATGTTTTTTAAATCACAAAAATAAAATAAAAACAGAAGACACGCACAAAAGTTAATTACAATTGAAATAATAATAATGTTTTATTATCTTCTTTTTTCTTATAACAAAATCATAAAAAATGATATCCTCACTTGGATTTCCCGTGCTGAGGATTTCATATATTTGTTGGGTGAGGTATTTTAAGTGCAGTTGAGTGGTTTCCCTGTTAGTTTGTATTTGGTGTTAATATATTTTCTATTTCAGATCTACCTATGTAACGTATCCAGTGATTTATTTGATTTTTAAATTTATTGTGGTTGTAGTGATTTTTCAAGGATAGTGGGATTTTGTTGTAGAGTTTAGTAACAGAGTATAATAAGTTTTTTGTCCAAATGTTGTGTTTGTGGTTCCTTGTTGTTTGTGTTTTTGACTCCACCAAAGCTAAAAATATACAGGAATATAAAGGAACAGAAAGATAATAATACAATGTCCATAAAGGTAATATCAATATTGATAAGAAATAAATAAATAATCTAAAAAGTTCTAGTTAACAATAAACTTGGTAGAAAAAAATCGTTTTCGCCTTTTTTGAAATTTGAAAAGTTCAGATTATTGTCAAATACATCCATATCATTTAAATATTTATTACAAATAATGTGTAAGCATTGAATTGGGGAATGCAAACTGTAGTTGGAACAGGATATACAGATGTAAAATGTTACTGTTTGTCTTGTAGTTCATTTAGGTATGTATTAATTCATTAAATGCAGGAGTTCAGAAGAATTGAATTTTCCATTTAATCATTTTAATAAAATGGTTAGGTCATTTATTTTACATTTTGTTTGGATGTTTTATTTACTTTGTACTTTTGCTATTTTTGATTTATTAAATTTACTACCGGTTTCGACACAACCGTGTCAACCGATAGCGAATTTAATAAATCAAAAATAGCAAAAGTACAAAGTAAATAAAACTTCCAAACAAAATGTCTAGAAATTGCTATATAGTGGATGCCGAAAAAATTCTAGAAATCGTTTATTTTACGTCTGTTATATCTAAAGTTGTGATACTGATAAATATTAATTAACGATGAGTAATTTATGTGTTTAAAAGGTATGTTAAGTTTAAAATTTATGGAATGTCTGGTACATGCATGAACACAAAATACTACTTATAAAGTTTACTGCTTGATATAACACGGCTTAAACTAACGTAGACTGTAGGGAGTACCTTTACCTATAATAAGTTTACTGCTTACTATAACACGGCTTAAACTAGCGTAGCATGTAGGGAGTACTTTTTCCTATAATAAGTTTACTGCTTGCTATAACACGGCTAAAACTAGCGTAGCATGTAGGGAGTACCTTTACCTATAATAAGTTTACTGCTTGCTATAACACGGCTTAAACTAGCGTAGCATGTAGGGAGTACCTTTACCTATAATAAGTTTACTGCTTGCTATAACACGGCTAAAACTAGCGTAGCATGTAGGGAGTACCTTTACCTATAATAAGTTTACTGCTTGCTATCACACGGCTTAAACCAGCGTAGCATGTAGGGAGTACCTTTACATATAATAAGTTTACTGCTTGCTATAACACGGCTTAAACCAGCGTAGCATGTAGGGAGTACCTTTACCTATAATAAGTTTACTGCTTGCTATAACACGGCTAAAACTAGCGTAGCTTGTAGGGAGTACCTTTACCTATAATAAGTTTACTGCTTGCTATAACACGGCTTAAACCAGCGTAGCATGTAGGGAGTACCTTTACCTATAATAAGTTTACTGCTTGCTATAACACGGCTAAAAATAGCGTAGCATGTAGGGAGTACCTTTACCTACAATAAGTTTACTGCATGCTATAACACGGCTTAAACCAGCGTAGCATGTAGGGAGTACCTTTACCTATAATAAGTTTACTGCTGGCTATAACATGGCTTAAACTAGCGTAGCATGTAGGGAGTACCTTTACCTATAATTTTCCTCAATGTATAATATCATTTGAGAAACTAACGATCGGTACATAATGTCAAAATGTTGTAAAATGTAAATAAACTATCTATTGTGAGTTTAACTTAAGAACAACCTGCTTCAGTTACAAATTTGGTTCCTACTGCGCATACCCACCCCCTCGCATGCGTCCCATCTCCCGCGCACGGCTGCGACGGCCATGTAACTCCGCCCATACACGCGTTTCTGAGATATTAACCCATTCATACCGTGGATGTTCAGTTAAATTATCATAATATTATCAATTTCGGATTAATTCCCTAGCTGTTTTAATGAACCTGATGCCACATAAAATGCAATATGTATATTTTAATATTATAACCATAATTATTTAAATGTATAAAATGAGTTAAATTTGTATTTGTAGGTAGGTAATACAGAATAAAAAAATCCTGTTTTTGAATGTGTTAACGTGGATACCAAGTCGCGGAGAAAGTAGTGGGGGAAAGGGGCAGGACATGCGCGCTCACAGGTCGTTCTAATGATGGACAGGGTATAGGTATCTGTCTATGTGCTCTGATGGGCCTGAATACTAGAAGCAAATGGCTAGATGTTGGAAAAACAATGTTTATCCAAACTTTTCTGAAATCAAACTATAGACGACATCTAATAAGGAACTCCAGTACATTTTATTTATTTATTTTGTCAATAATGACGTTCAAACTTAAATACAAGTATATTTAGCTTTTTTTCGAAAGTAAGTTTTCATAGTTAAAATAATTTTCAAAATTTCAATTTTTCAAAGCCCACTAAAACGCTTCAAATCTTTTGCCGGTCGTTTTTGATAACTGTTGAGGTTAGAATGTCAAATGTCAAAACAAGGATGAGCTTTACCGCACATAATTTTATATTCTATTCATGGTAAACTATGACTAAACATAAGACATAAATTTATGTACCTTTTTAGAAACTCTAACTCGAAGAATAATAATAGTATCATAACAGTATCATAATATCCGTATAGATAATTGTTTTGCTCATGAATACTATTTTTTTTTAATATTGATAGTTTTTTTATATTGAACAACAATTACAGAACTTGAAGTCACCAAGTTAAGTTTAAATTTCCCCAAAACTAAAAAAATACAAAACTCAATCGAAAAATAAAAATTTCAATACTAATTCAAAGACAGAATGCGCACCTGACGTCACATGTTCCAAATGCAATGGTATCAATATAACAAGGTGTTTTAATGAGATGGTTTTTATTCTCTTTTAAATAACGATTTATAAATTCTACCTAAAATTATATTTAAAATACTTGAATTTTCAGAACCAGCGTTTACTGTTGCATATGAATATATATTTTTAAAGCCATTATGTTTTTTACTGGAATTCCTAATTGCCGACATGCGGTATTGCCTTAATAATGCACTAACGAGTAAATATCGCGGTTACCCACAGAACTACATTCATTTGAAAATATGCGAAAAAGTTATTTTATTGTTCTTCAAATAAATTATCCCATTAAATTACAATTAAGTAATTTGTCAATATGATTTACAATTACATTGCATTGTAATTGTAAATCATATTGACAAACATATACGAGGTGTGTTCAAAAGAAAAGGTGAATTTTGAATTTTCACGGGCTGTGTACATTCGACCATCGATTTTTTTTTCTTATGTTGGTACACATATGTTTATCATATGTTAGCATTATCAGGCATTTTGGATCAGTGGTTTGTTTTTGACAACTGGAAAGGTTAATCACGTTTTTGGGTGTTCTTCGATTTTATATTTAGGTTCGTTTTCTGAGGCATCATCACTCCAATTGAAGTGAAATTTTAGATTTGCTTTATTTTCTATGTCCTCATCAGCATTTCTTCAAAAAAATGATTATTTTTAGAAAAAAATTATTAATAATTGTTAATGCTATGGAGGAATTTCCTAGTTTTGGTTGGAACTTGATAACCGTTTTCTGGGGCATCATCAGTCCAATTAAAGTGAAATTTTATATTTGCTTTGTTTTCTATGTCCTTATCAGCATTTCTTCAAAAAATCCAAAAATTTATGTTTTTCGATTTTTCACTAAAATAATAAAAAGTAAAAAATCGAAGAACACACAAAACGTGACTAACCTTTCCAGTTGTCAAAAACAAACCACTAATCCAAAATGGCTGATAAAGCTAACATATGATAAAAATATGTGTACCAACATAAAACAATCGATAATCGAATGTACACAACGTACCGCGAAAATTCAAAATTCACCTTTTCTTTTGAATACACCTCGTAATGATAACAGATTATTTTCATTAAGATTTTTAACGAAACAGATAACAGATAATTACCATAGATAATTAGGAAATATTTTAGGAAAAAACGCTTTTTGCACCCAATCCTTCCTAATATTGAGACTAATTGATTGTTGGCGGGTGTACATATGGAAAATGAAATGGAAAAAAATATTATTGTGAGTTTAAAGTTCAAATCCTTCAAGAAACTTATGACAAGACTGTATTTGTTAGTTTAAAAATAATATTCGTAAATTGTATTTTAAAAGTTTCTTGAAGGACTTGAGCTTTAAAATTTACAATAACAATTTATTCATTTCATATTCCGTTTGCAGAGCCGCCAACAGACAATTAATTTCAATAGTTTAAAAGCATTACATGCTAAAAATGTTTTTTTTTTATTAATTACAAACATGCATAAAATATTATTATTGAAATATCTAAAGAAATTGATGTATTATTATACCATATATAATTAAATTCAACATATTGAACAACCCATAAATATTACTACGTTAGAAAATCGTGGAAAAAAATTTGATATTTTCACATTTTAAAAATAATTCATTGTATTATTGACTCACCTTCTTTGTTGCAACATTAATTGCCGTAGACTTAGAAACAATGAATTACTTTTCCTCATTAAACACTCTATTATTTATGGGTACCATTCTCCACTGTCCAGAATATGGAGATTTGTTAACTCAATCCACGGCCTTGAAATTTTTGCTAGCAGTCTGAATGATTTTTGTAGGACTTTACGAAATTAGAGAGATTATTATTTAGAATGTCTAAAATCATGGACTCTACTAAAACTATATTCAGGCTTTGCCTCGAATGTTCTATCAGATGTATATTTTTGTGTTTTTGTCATTCTTGTATTATGTATATGTTGTTATTTTTCTGTAGATCTTATTTATTTCATTTCGTGTTATGTATTTTGTGTAATTGGACTTTGGTCGGTAAATAAAAAAAATATACTTGCTATACAGAATACAAACCACAGATTGATATAAGCGCCTAATATAAAGCATTTCCACCTAAGATCCATTTTTCTAGCGTAGCTTGGTTCGCTGTCCTGTACGAGTATATTATTGTATTTTGGTGAAAGCAAACCTTCATTACTTGTGAACCCAGTATCGTGCTCACGCTCCACTTTCCTCTTACATTCGGAGTCCAATATATACTGAATCGATATTCTATACCATAATTAGCCTGCACCGGTAATAGAGTTAAATTCTGATACAACAATGAAATGTTTTGTCTCTGTTAAGAACAACTAATATTATCTGGAGCGCCATTGTTTTTTTTTTAGGGAAGATTCCTTATCTTTTTCATTAACCTGAAATGAGAAATTAACCTTTCCTTAGCCTGAAAACCTTAATGTGAAATCAAAATTTCAGATTTTTAACCATTTCTCTGTGGAATTGTGGAACCGCGGAATTCCACAGATAAATAGTTAAAAATCTGAAATTTTGATTTCTCATCAATTTGAATAATTAAAAACAATATATCGAAAGAAATAAAAAAAAGTGTTTGAATGTGAGCGAAGCAAGGAGTGTGTGCCAACACTTTGCTTTTGCCCTTTGTAGGCATACGAATTGATGTTTGAATAAAAATATGTATGTGTTTGAATAAAAAATTCTTAAAACTTTTAATTCCCCACCGCCAGTTGTCTTCTGTAAATGTATCAAATACTAATATTTTATCGAAAAATCTCCCTTTTTCTTGATTTTAAAAATGTCAAAAGTTTGATGGGATTGTTTTCAGGGAAAGTGACAATTACATGGGGATTATTAACCTTTGCAATCTTCCTTCTACGATATTTTCTAAACATTTTATCGGCAGAAACGGCGTATAGATAATAATACGCTACCGCGCGGTCTGACACTCGAAGCGATCTCGTCGACGAAACAATTAAAACAAATTATTTTTAATGAATGTCGTGAACCGGAACTGCAGTTAAGCAAGAAGTCTGTAAGCCCATGGAAAAGGATAAGGAAGATTCATTATCTTTTTTCTGTAATCAATCAAAAATGCTAATAAAAAAATTATATTATTATTTCTTATATACGTTTGTTATTTAATGTTTAATAATTATTTTTTACTTTAATCAATCAATTTTTGTTCATGTTTATAATTTATCTATTCTGAAACTATTGTGTTCTAATTTTTATCACCTGTCTATACTTGAAATTATTTTTTAGTATTCATATATTCCCGATAATGACAGCTTTGCTATCGAAACATGTAGATGGTTATGTATATTTATATGGTGGTGGAAGTAAAATATATTTTTAATTAATTTGTTGAAAATCATTTAAGTAATAAAGTTTGAGGGCCTAGTCAATATGAACGCAATCCCTTAGAAGCAGAAGGCACACGAATTGTTGAATGTTTTGTATGAATATACGACTCCGCAAAATAGGAAGAAAATAATGATTTCATTTGTGTGATAATATCTCGTGTCCCCACTGGACAAGAAATTGCGTGGCGCATACAAATATGTACTTTTAAAATGTAAATAGCGCACGGCTTATATTATTCTGCATGTTGTAATAGGTTTGCCACAGTGGCGGTGCGTGGGGAATGCTTAATGGAAAATGCGAGATGGCCAAGTTTTTCTATTTACCTTTTTGCCATTTTCCACTCGCTTACTCTCACGTACGTGTGAGACTGCACTGCAGGTAAGGCCATTAAATAATAAATAACTTCCGAGGAAACTGTATTTTAGGTGAAACTTCACATTTTATTTTCCCCAAAAGGAGAATTTTTGGCATTTTTGTACAAAAGGTAAAATTCACACATTAAAATTTCGGTCTGAAAAATTCCGTGGATTATGATTAAAGCGCTTTAAAACATATTTGTAAAATTATTTTTTGAACCATAATATTTGTAATTTGCGCATGATATATTTTTTTTACAAGTCATTATTATGAAATTAATCTAAAAAACATTTCTCTGATCTTCCGACTGGTACAATTAATGCTTAAACTATGTTTTATATACAATTATGCGTCTTAGGTGTAGCAAAACATGATTTTAATTAAATTATATATTTTCAGCGTTTTCATCGCATAATTTGACAAAACGTGATTTTATGATACTTTTGAATTTATTCATAATATTACTTTATATATCAATCTGGTTGTAAAAATGATTTTTAAGATGGGTTTCAGTTGTTTTTATCGTAAAGATGGTTTTATATTATTTAAAAAATCTGTGTGCATTATTTATGTTATTTAATAAATTACACAATAAAAGGTTGGTAATACTGATCGATATTGAGTTTATTCTAGAATTTTCCTATCTTAGTTGTAATATGTTAACAACGGGATTTTCAGTAATTGGGTTAATACCAGCATTATGATATATTTACAATGGTTTCATAATAGTTATATTGAGTATGCACTTCTAGAAAAACAATAATGTACTTTTATCGTCATGATTTATTTTTAATTCTTAATTTCACGGTACCGTGGAATTTTTAAGTACTTTACACTTTGGTAATAACTTACATTATATTGTTATGGCCTATTACTGGTTATTTAATGTTTTAATACTCACAGGTTGAAACCAGTCACTGTCAAAGTAGAATAAATTTAAAAAGTGTTTTTATATGTAATCAGCATGTTACCATTTCAAGAGATGATGAATTGAAAATTAAACTTTTTTTTAAATAGTGTACTTTTAAAAATATATCCTAATTAGGCAGGTGCTTATCGATTATTCCTCTTATCCGGTGCCTTCCGCTTTCCTCTATCCTTTCCCTCCATCCTCATAGCATATCCCATGGAAATGGCATAGTCCCACTGGCTTAAGGCTTCTTGTACTATTTTCATTTAAAAGAAGAGCGGGAATCCTATTATTTGTTCCATATATTATTCAATTAGAATAATGGATGTCGAGATTTCAAACGTTGCCGTGAAGTAACGTTAGAAAGCTAGTTAAATGCGGAAGGGTTAACATGAAGGTTGGAATATGTAGGAAAGCAAGCGGAAGAAATCGGGTTAAAAATAATAAAATAGTTCAATCAACCGTGGATGTTGTTTGTCTGTCTGTTTGTTTGTCAACCCCCCGTCCGCTCTTTTCTCCCAAGCGCAGCAGTTTATCCCCAAACAAACACGCCCCCGTGCTTGCTGACTTATTTACTCACCTGGGGGAGAGAGGGGGTTGCGAGGTAGTAGAGCCTACCTCCCGCCGCCCTCACTATATACACACCGTGTAAAAAAGGGAAAGCCAAGCATGGATGGGATGTGCCAACACACTTTGTATTTCCGAGTCAGCGCTTATTTATCAAGGGTGAAACACTTACCTATCTGCGTCCTCAAATAATCACTTGTGACTTTAAAAACCTCACAGAAGATTTTTGATTATAATAGTACAGTAGTATCGTATTAAAGACACAATGTTTCCGAATAAATCGCCAGGAACAAGGCGTTTTGTCTCACCTGTCTAAATAATGATTTTTGTTTCTAAAAGGCATGAATTTTAATTACATAATGTATATTTACTTTGGTATGATGAATACAATTACTTATGAAAAGCACAACGATTTAGGTTTTGAAGGTAGAAGTTGAATTTAAAAACGCAGATTAAAAGATTTTGTAAGACAAAAGGGTATTGGATACAATTTTAAAAAATCTTAGTTTAAAGTTAAACAATCTTATTTAATAGCTTTTTTTAAATTTTCTTACTCCTATATTATTATGATGGTATGAATATTCTAAAATACGTTGTTTGAAACATAATTTAAAAAAAATTAAGTAACATATATTATTCTAAAGATTTTTTTATTTAATTTTTTTATTTTTTATAATTTGAATTGAAAGTATTTTACAAAATATTTAATTGAAGGGTATTATTGGTCGTGTATAAGTGTATATTGTGTCTGATAAGGGAGCCACAATTCTTAATTTGAAGTACACGATACTTAATTTACTTCTGTTTATAAAATGTTTTGTATGAAATATTTTGCTATGTAAGTTTTTTTTAAAAGAAGATTTAAATTTGACTTATTTGTCTGATTGGTCATTAATACAGCGCATTTTAATTGTGAGGTTATTTTTATTTTTTATGGCTTGATAAATATAATATGTTTGCATTTGAGTTGTTTTAAAATTAGGTGTTATAAATTGATTTCCATTTCTCATAAGTTTGTAATTCTGATTTCCTCTTTACACATTTTTATGATAGAAACTTACTTAAATATATCTTCAACATTTGGTTCTGGAAATAGTGTGAAAAGTGATATTGTTGAGAAGGTGGAATTTTTAAAAAGTGCTGATTTTGTACCAGACGTAATCTGGCACACAAGCGAACTGTAGAAGCTGACTGATCCCAATCTACGGAGCGAGGCTTGGAGGGGAGGTAACACTCCCACCGTTCCTTTGCAAGGAGGAATGGTACTGACGACAACGACTTTTGTTAACCTTGTCCGAGGCAGATGCTTATTGGGTCCAGTCCGAGGAAGTAGTCCGATGGGGGGTAAGCAGTGGTCAGAGAAAAACAAGGCGGGTGGTTCAGAAATCAGAGCGGGCGGTGGAGATAGAGAAGTACTTGTCAGGCTGGCGGTCGAATGCTAACTGCCGCAAACTGACGTTTGAAGGCTATTTATGGCAGTCTACCAAGCGCAGACCGCCGGTGACGTGTAGATGCCTGACAAGTCTGTCTCCCTCCCAGTAGCCGTACCGCTCTAACGATTTTATTCAGTCATTTAAGTATGAGCGGTCTTTGGCCGAACAAGCTCTCCACAGACCGCCCGTTACATAACAAACAATATTTTAATCACAAGTGTGCCGCGTCAAACATTTCAGGAGAGGCGGGACGTCCGATACAGCTTTTATGATATTTCTTTGTGAAACTTTTACTGAAATTAAATTATTTTTATAAGATTCTTCTCAACCAATGCCGCTGATAAGCAAAAAGTGAACAAGGGCATTATACACATTTTTGATTATTAAAAATATTTTAATAAAATAAAAGATTAAAATAAATAAACATTTTTTATGAAAGCGTATCTCTTTATACAAATTAATTATATTGCTGCAGTAATACGAGTACACTACCGACAAAGGTAACAATAATATGTAGATTTCAGATAATCCACATTCAAGACTTCGTATAATTATATGAGGGCGATTCCTTAATTTTTTATCAACAACGTAAACTTTTATGAAATCTCTCTGAATAAGAATTATTTGGAAAAAAATCGTGGTATATTTGAATTCGTAAACTGGGTATAAAGTTTCGTTTGTGTTGATATTCGTCCCTCTTACAGCATTTAAAAATGTTATCCATTTATCGGTTGGTTCAACATGGAGAGTGAGGGTAAAATTCTAATTTGTTTAGATATGAAATGCAAAAAATGTGTAGGAATGTATTCACACACCAATATTTAAATAATATATTCAATTCTCTAGTAATTGTTTGCGTGGCAGCTATTTCGGCGTTTAAGGCTATTTTCTAACTACGGTTAATCCACATTGCGACGACTTTTTTTATTTGCAAGTGAGTATCAGAGGTTCTGTGTAGTAATATTGCAATTATACCATGAAACAAGTCAACCAATATCACTTTAATTAATAAAGCAAGGAAAATTATTTATTCACCACTTCTCAGCGTGTTCACACTACCAAAAAAATACAATACATTTAAATAAATCAATTAAGAAAACATTGTCATTTAAAAACGGGAAAAACAAATTGTAAATATAAAAACCTCAGATAATAGAGAATTTTAATTATTTTCTAACTAAACCGGTCTTACCCACAATAAACAATTATTTTAAACATCCGTCCAAATTAGAATTAAGTGGGAATAAATAAAATAATATTGTATAAATAAGCCATCGTAATATGGGTTAACGGCGGTTTGAAAATGACCCTGAATGCCGAAACAGCTGTCATAATAAAAAAAACTAAGAGAATTGCAGAACTTGATAATAACATTATTAAATTTTATTTAAATTAAATTTTAAAAAAAGTAAATTCTATCTAAAAGATTTTGATGTGTTAATTCGAGTATTCTTGTAAATTTAACCCGGGAAGAGGTATCAAAACGGAATAACAATATTTATTACGTACATTGTACAACAACCGCAGAATACAGAGCAGTCGAGAACGTCGTTCCTGTCATAAACAAAAATACCAAAGAAACACTTAACAATATTAATTAAAGTAGGTAAGTAAGTTTCTCAGCGAGCGTCATAATCATAAAACGTAAATAACATCGTTAGCCCGGAAAATTATCTCTGCTTTAATGTCAATTTTAAACAAAACTAATTATTTCCTTCACCTCGTAATGAACTCTTTAAGCTTTCAGACATGAAATGAATCTGGAAGTTTTTTTAAAGACTTAAAAGTTTTCCTTTGAAATTCTTTACCACCCCCATTAGATTGTAACCTTGAATTTTTAGTAACGCAATATTTTGCCATAAGCAAAAACTCAGAGAAATATTTTTAAAATGCATGTCAAAGCATACCTAAAACTATTTGATTGCTTTTCACGTAACTGATAGGATAAGACAGTACCTACCATTTTATTGTTACAATTCAACTTAAGAGTCGCAATATTATTCCCCTAGGCGACCGATTCAAGATCTGAGGAATAAATACTTCGATGTTGTTGACATATTTGGTACATCAATGTTACAGTATAAGCATTTATTCTTATTTTATCTTAAATTAAAAAAAAGTCCTGTGTTGAGATAAGTGGCTTTACAATTTTAACGAAACGATATATAATATTTTTATTAAGTTATTCAGACTATTAACAACTATAAAATATACACTAACTCTTTAAGTTGGGCCGTACATTTATAGATTACAACAATAATAATTTCTAATCATTGAAGAAGATAATATTAACACATCCCAAATGAACTACGAAACTGAAAATATAACAGAAAATAAAAAGATTTCAGTAGCATCTGGGACTCGAACCCAGGACCTCGACCTATCCGGGGTAACCGCTTAACCAACTTTGCTAATGAGACCAGTTCAATTTACGCCATCTACACCGATATCATACTTCAAGTTCAAGACTTGTTAATATTATCCTCCATTTTTAAATCCTATATTATTGCCTGCTATCCTTATGATGATCGCAAAGTTCTACCCGAATACAATTGCAATTGTAATAGAGTCTCGGATATACTTACCCGATTTTTATTCATATGAGACATCTATTGACTTATTTTACAAGTCTGGAAAGAAATATTAAATTTATTTTTTAAATCTTATTGAAGATTGTAAACTTCATTGTTATATTTAATCATTCAAGAAGATAATATTAACACATCCCAAATGAACCACGAAACCGAAAAAAACAACAGAAAATAAAGGGTAGAACTTTGCGATCATCATAAGGATAGCAGCCAATAATATGGAATTTAAAAATGGAGGATAATATTAACAAGTCTTGAACTTGAAGTATGATATCGGTGTAGATGGCGTAAATTGAACTGGTCTCATTAGCTAAGTTGGTTAAGCGGTTTTTTCGGTTTCGTGGTTCATTTGGGATATGTGTTAATATTATCTTATGTAATGATTAAATATTACAATGAGGTTTATAAACTACAATAAGATATAAAAAATAAATTGAATATGAAATAATAATTTCATTGTAATCCAAATAACTATCAAAAAGTATCTGTGTTCCAATTAGTCACAATGATAGGGTGACCATATTTCTGTTAACAAGAAGTAGCGAGTAAATAATAATACATTAACAAAAAAAAGTAAATATTAATAAGTAATTAATAATAAATAAATAATAGAAATTAAGTAATAATGAGTGAGCATGCATTTGTACGGCTTTTTTATCTAGTAGAGGTAGGTTAATTGGAATCTATTTAACTCCGGATAAAAGCGTCAAATTATGTTGTTTCTTTTTATGTTATCTATTATAATTCATTTGTAAATATCTATACAAAAGCCTGTCATGGACGTAAATGAATAAATTTCCGAAGTGAGACAAAATTGCAAATATTGTTTTTAAAACCGCTGCAGACTATAAGGATTATTTTTTTAAAGTTTATGACAAAAACAGAGTTTAAGGAAGTAATCCTTCCTAGTACGTTCATTAAAAAAATATAAGACGGCGTTGTCGCCTAACGAGGCTATCCTTCAGGGGAAAAGACAGGGTCGAAAGTGACTCCCTGGTTCACCTTTTTTTAAATGAAGAGAAGGAAATACTTATAATTTTTGAAAGAGCGTCAAATTTGGTACACCTTTCAGGAAATAAAATTTTGGTTTTTCAAAGTAAATAGGTACTTTAAGTACAAGCACATTAATATTTCGAATAATTTAATTTAGAACAAATACGTTAAAACGATTACGAACATTATCGTTGAAGGGCAAAAAGGATATTAAAATGTGTCTGGGCGTTGAGTCTAGACCGATTGCACCTTATGTTTGTACATAGATTTCATGAACCTTTTTAAACTGAATAATAATTCAATGTTTACTTAAGGTTTGCAGGAGTCGGTGTGGATGCGTTTCACTAAATTTTATTGTCTTCTGCGGTACTTAACTCGTAATTAAGTACAAAGTGATTAACGATTAAATAAAATACACTTAACTTAATTCCACTTCTATTTGTGACGTTGTACATATATTATAATGCTGGTAGAAACCTAATTACTTAAAATCCTGTTGTTAACCTTCATATTAAAATTAAGATGGGAAATTCTTAGAATAAACTCAAAATCGATCAGTATTCACAAACCTTTTATTACATAAATAATATAAAATTATTTTTTATAATAAAAACTGTAACCCAGCTTAAAAATGCTTTTTAAAATCAGATTGATATATACACTAATATTATAAATAAATTTAAAGAACCATATAAGTCAAGTTTTGTAAAATAATGCTATAACAATAATGAAAAATATAATCTAAGTAAAATAATATTTTGTTACCACTGATACTCAAAATTGTATATCAACGACAGTTTAAGAATGAATTGTACCAGTCTGAAGATAGTCGTCACAGGGTGAAACCAAAGTACAAATTGATTTATTTTAACAGTTGCATCGGGGGAGCGTGGAGCAGGGAGAGGGGGAACATAGAAATTGCCAGTATATTCAAAATTAATTCCCGTTAAAATATTACTCCAATAATACCACAATCTGCCCAAACAAAATGTTTTACACTTTTCAACTACGATGTTTTTTTTGTTTCATAGTATACTTTTTGGAAATGCGAATAAGATTTTTTTCGGTACATAACTAATATATTGGCGGCCTCCATGGTCGAGGGGTAAGGCTCTCGACTACGAATCCGAAGGTCGCGGGTTCAAATCCCGGCGTGCGCAAATAATTTTTTTTTAATTAATTTGTGCTGTTTCACAATTAATTCGTTTAAAAACAATATATAGTATATTTACGCACGTTCCAGAGTGGAAGATACTCTCAGTATCGCCCTGGTGAAAGACCACCATTAAGAATTGAAACGTTGCTTGAAATGGCTTTTAGCCGTGTTTGGTAACCAGAGCTGAATAATCAGGTATTTCCCCACCTTTCTCTTCCCCTTATCCTTCCTATCCCCCCAAGATCTTCAGCCTCACAATATTCCCCAATTGGGGATGCCATAGTCTCACTGGCTCCAGACGGTTGGGAGCAGTTGGGACTCTTTTGCGGTATTTATATTAAAAAAATAAATGAACCTTTTCAGTTTTAAATTAAGGTCTATTATTTTTTTTAAATGTATTCCATTCTGTAGAGCAAGCGGAACTATGTCATTTCCAAATCGGGGAAAACTCCTAGGCATAAAAAGGGATATTAAAATGAGAGGACCATTGGAAAGTACCTGGCTACTTAGATCCGATCAGCAAAGTCAGATCTAAAGACGAATATTGGCCTCAACCCCGGAAGGTTAAATTAGTATTTAATTCGACAATAAATCTTTTTAATCTGCTATTCAAATCCATAAAAATATATATATAATATCCTCAAAAGAAGAAAAATATTGTTTTTTTTTTCTTAAAACCTATTTTCCATACTGCAGCTACACTGATAATACTATTAATACTACTACAATACATACGTATACATATTTTTTTACAGTAACTCCACACAGGAGGCTCTGTGGGAAATAATTTCCCTCAGGGACTATATCATATTTAGAGATCCTGTGCGGAGGGTCTTTTAGAGGATAGGAAGGAGTGAACTCGTGCCTTGAAGAGATCCATATTGTAGGAGGGAGGAAACCAAGAGGCCGGCAGCTCTCGAACACAAGAACTTGTCGTAGAAACGACCCGTTCTCATGTGATAAACATCAACCATGGGCGCGCGTTTGGCGTAATTCCCGACTATGCACTGGTGTCGAAGTGTTTAATTACGCTAGTTTCTCAGATTATCTTTCATTAAAATACAGGTAGAAAAGGGAGAACATTTCCACCTGACGTCTGTGCTCCAAAGATTGCAATCGGTTTGTTAACAAAGGGGAATCTATCAAACCTACCGCCTGTTTCTGCACTGTTTCTGAGTCAAGGGTTATTTCAGATATTTTGGGGCTCCCGACTAGAGGTGGCTGCCAAATTCCACAATTTGGCAACCACCAATTGCGATTTGTACAGGGTTAGCAGTTGTGTACTATTAAAGGATCTGCGGGCCCTGTACAGTACGCCAAGCTTCTGATAGGCTAACTTTACTCTGGCTTCGATGGAGTCCCCATACCTAAGTTGGTCACTTAAGGTTATATCAAGCATATCAATGGATATGTTCGGTATAATTTCTTAAAAAGAAAAGAAAATTAAATAATAAACGGGTGTTTATTGGTTCTTTAAAAAATTATGGAATTGTTCATTGGCTAAGATTAATTATTTACGTTTACTTATTCATATTTCGACTGTCGACTACCTGCAATTTGAGATGCGCGCTATATTAAAATCAACAGGCGACCCCTTTCAACGCGAGGTACTTGTAGAATTAATTAGCTTGACGGGTCGGTTAATTTTCCCGCTAGTCTGTCTCTGTAGCGGGTCGGCACGGGAATGTGGGCACACGAGGCAGAGAATAAATATTTATTTCGTTGATATTAATTAATTGCTCACGTTACACCTTAACGCTCAGGTTTATTTTGGCTACATTATTAGTCACTAGCAATTAATATAAGAAAATCAGTGCACGATGGTTTATTACCTATTGAAGATGATTTAGGTTTTTATTACTTATTCGACAACCAAATTGCTTAAAGTTTGCGTTGAGATAAGTAGGTACTTAAAAACGAGAGGGAAAATTGCAATAGTGGTGATGAAAGCATGTAAAGTATAGCGTCCCCTTAAGGTGATTTTTTCACAAAAACGGCGCTACGAAGGGAATAAAAATACTACGGGTTAATGCGTAAACAAGTAACAAATGAAAATTTTATGCCACGGGAGTTCGGCGTTCCACAGATTATGAATTTAGGTTTGATTTAATTATGTTAGGTTAGTTTTGATAAGGTTATGGTAAGTTAAGAAGCTATGGTAAGAAAGGTCATTTAAGGTTACGTATCTGTGATTTTGTTAGGTTTAGTTTGGTTAACTGAAATGTGCGGATAACATAAATTAATTTTAAGATGTATTAAGACGTAGGTGTTAAGATGAGATTTATTAGAGAATAGAAAGAAAATTAATTCAACTACTAAATTACGTTACCATATTCATAATAATGAATTTGGTAATAAAAATTTAATGTCACCTCCGTTGGGTGCAACGGACAAAATGCTAAGAGAAATTAAAATTTCTAAGTACCTATCGAAATCGTAATTCATTCGTTTGACGAAGAAATAATAATAATCGGACCATTTCTATAGCGCCGCTTTTGTGAAAAATCACCTCAGGGGCACTAACAAATATTACTTCCTATTCTTATATTACGTCTATTCTACGAATTTATTATTATGATGTTTTTTTTTTTCT
This sequence comes from Halesus radiatus, assembly GCA_022606495.2. Classification (NCBI taxonomy): domain Eukaryota; kingdom Metazoa; phylum Arthropoda; class Insecta; order Trichoptera; family Limnephilidae; genus Halesus; species Halesus radiatus. Next base: position 25,554 of record JAHDVE020010875.1, read on the forward strand.
TTTTTTTTTCTTTTTGGAAAGGCTATCATTACACATTATTTATAGACCATATAAAGAGATGCAGTTAAATTATCAAAACTAAATTTAATGTAAAATTGAAAAAAAAGAAGCTAACTGTATTTATTCCTTACGATATATTGCAAGACGCTAATACAAATGATAGAGTGATTGTTTCCATTATATTCCAGAATGTATTTAAGGTAAGACAATGAATTATTATCCATATTTTTTAGGATAAATAACACAGAATACTCTTAAAAGGGTGGAGCAGCGGGGGAGGATGGTGGCCGGGGGAATTGATCCATAGGGTCCTCAAAATCTTCTTTGCCTTGGTGACGCCCCTGGGCGGCGTGACGGGACGGATTGGTGTTGGTCTGCACGTACGCCAGGTGGCGCTTGTAGGCCGGCTTCAGGATCCGGAAGGAGCACTTCAGCGTGTCATCCACTGACATCATTGCTCCTGCGTTATCGTATTCCCCGCAGTAGTTGGGCGCCGAGAAATGGGTGACCAGTTGCTTCTTGGCAAAGAACTCATACCCGTCCTCTACCACCTGATGCACCCGGCAGATCAGGTCAAAGTCGTGCTTGTTGAGGAACTTGGCCACTATCTCAATGACGAAGGTAAAAGCTCGTTCTCGCCCCAGCTGGCGGTGTCCTTGTTGGGGTCGGACCACAGCAGGTCGGTCCAAAGCAGGTCGCAGAGCATCCCACTTCCCGGTTATATACAATATTTTTTACAACCACCGTTGCCCAAATAGCCGTTTCTTTTACTTTTAGCACTTCACTATACCATTTGGTAAGGGCCTTAGACCGACCGCCAGATGTGACCGATGTCCGATGCATTAATTCGGAAGAACGAAGCAGATTTCAACTCAAAATATTTGAAATATTTGGATATTTATTTTAAACTTGATTTAAGCTCGAAACGACAGCACTAAAATTATTTATTTTTTATAAATGTAACCTAAAAATTATTGCGGTTATTTTATGCATTTATTTTTACACCGGGAAAATTAAGAACTTCCTAATATTTCAAAGATAAACCAGGAGCGACTATAAAACGCAGCCGGCAGCCACGAGGGCGCCTAGACTACTTATGTAGTTTACATAAAGTTTATGTGTTTATATTATAAATAATGTCATGCTTCGGAAAGTCGATTGTAATACCTATTTGCCTAGCCCATCAATGACATTATGGTATAATTTGTAATTTTTGAAACTAAATATAAAAAAATATATTTTTGTTTCCCTGCATAGCAAATCCAAAGTGTTATAAAGCTCATTTTGAGAGAAGAGAAAAAATTACATTACACAAGTAATACAATACAGATACAAAACTAAAGTAGAAATAACATAGCAACACAAAATAACAGACAAGGGTATGCGGTAATAGTACGTAATACATTTTGAAAAACAATATACAAGTTCAACATAAAAGTACAACAAAACCAAGTTTATAGAATAGTTAGTCATTCATAAAAAAATAAAATTAAATACAGAAGTTATTTGGAATAATTTACGTACATGTAAACAATAAAGTAACAAAAGTGGTAGAAGAAAAGGTTTGGGATTTTTTATATGTACTGTATATTTTTCAGACCCGATGAAGATTCAGCAGAATCGAAACGAGTTGACATATGCAAAATAAAAGTAGATTCGTACAAAGTGTACTTCTTTTAATTCATTTTTAAAATTTTCTTTATTATCTAATACAAATAGCTTCTTTCAGCTAGCCAAGTTTTCAATATATTTATTAACTGTTTAGTATTAATACAGTTTTTTTTTTTATTTCAGCGGGTAAATAAAAAGGTAGGAAACAGTGATCTAAAGTTCTTTGTTCTTAATTGTTTGTATGCTTAGGAACCATTAATCCTTCAATATATTATATAATATTCCGAAGAAATAAAATACCGCGAGTGTTTATACCGATTTATGTAATTAAGAAATACATTTACGGAACCAGTTTATTAATTATAATTTATGAGAAACGCGAGAAAAAAAAACGAAACGAAAAAAAATGAACCTGAACGAAAGTAGGTCTAGCAGGAAAATCAAAGTTAAAATGTGCAGCTTTTAACCTTGTCTCCACCATTAAGAAGTACCTACACAGACTTGGGTGAATAAAAATACAGAATTTTTTTTTACCAAATGAACAAATAAAACACGAGGAAAAAACAGAGATAGGTAAAAAGTTTAATTATTTTAATTTTTTTTAAATCTCTCAAATCACTTTTATTCAAGTTTTTTTTAATACTTTGGCTGTTAACATGCATATCTGGCTATTATATTGTGTGTAAGCTGTATATAGTATTGTAAAAAAATTGTGTACAGTGCCAGGGAACATTTCTCCCTCTTCCTCAGTTCAACTGTGTTTAGAGGTGTATAAATGTGGAGATAATCTTCTCTACCCAGTGAGTGGGCTGCCTATTGCTACTGTGGATGTATATTCGAAAGATTTTAACCCATACTTTGTAATGTGTGTTAGAGGAATATGAATTTTATTGTTACTTCGAGTATCGTGTTGGTGACTGTCTTGATTGTACAGTGGTTTTATGTTAGTGTGTGTTAATTGCTGAGTGATTTGAAGTATAGAGCTTACGATTTCATGTTTTGGAAGAATCTTTATTGGAAGGATGCCGGAATCTTAATAAATATCCCTGACATGAGTGTGCCATGGAAGACCAAAGACATTTCTGGGTGCTCGGTTTAGAACCACCTGCAAGTCAGCTATCAGTTGCTAAGAGGCAAAGCCCCAAATACAGCAAAGGTGTAAGAATACATGGATGGGAATGCACCGTGGTATAGTAAATCGAAGTTAGTAGTGAGGAGAAAGTAATCCCAGGAGCTGGGAATCTGTGATCAGGACCAAGTATTTTTACTCGTCATCTTTTTGAGACAGTTGTCGCCAATTTTGATATTAAGACTAAATTTTTTCTTGTAGGCGAAGAGGCAGTGAGGTACGGAACTGGTAGAGGAAGGATGAAAGTAGACGGAATGCTGTAGAAATGAGATCTCGGAGACGTGTGTAGTAAAACCATGATCGTGTGAAAAATGTTGAAATGCGTAAAGAATGCAAGGGTCATGTACTATATGCCTAACGAGCAAGATTAAGGTACGCTTTTATGGTTCGCACATGTAGAGCGAATGAACGAAGAAAGCAGTGAAAGGAGAATATATTACGGGAAAGTGAATGGAAGGATAAGCCGGGGGTATCCGAGGAAGTCATAGCATGATCAAGATTAGAAGTCGGAATAACATAAGAGAATGTATGAGACGTTGTATGAATGTGAATGAAGCAAGAAGTGTATACCAAGATCGAGTTGTTTGGCGGTCCGTCCTCTCTGCATACTCCTCCAGTGAAACGGCATGACGGTTGGTTAGTTAGTTAGTTTATTTATTCTCAACTAGCTTGTGCCATTAATATGGATGAGTAAAGGCGATTCCATTGTACTCCATGGCATTATACCATTATTTAATATTTCGTTTTCATTATTATTTAATAAGTTATTTAAAGCACATTGCTCTCTTAATTTCTGATATTTTAATTAGTTTTATTCACCTGACAAATAAAATCTGATCGTTCATTAGAAAAGTTTTTCATCTTTTCGAATTGATGACATAAAAGTATTCATTACAATAAATATGCACGAATTGCCTAATCACATTTTCTGTTAATTCTCAATAATCTGTTGTTGATATTAAATGTAGTTTTTTCTCAGTGGTTCAGATGGAGGTTAAGAAATATCACAAAGCCAATTCTGCCAAAGATCAACACGATTGAAGAATCTAAATAAAAAAGAAAAGTTTTTCCGGAAACACAAACAAGTAGCCTCCATTGTTTGATCGCGGTACTCCGTTACGAACAAAGTATCTATCTACTCACAAATTGGATTTGTAGACACAATAGAATGCTCGTGATAGACTTTTTTTTTTAAAACGTTTCATCTTAGATAGACAAGTTTGCCAAAGTAAAGGGTATCAAGTGGCACTTTTAAGGTCAATCACCACATTTCACCAGCGTAGGGAGTAGGAAACCAAATAAAAAATAGACCGTTTACTATTCTACGCCTGTTCTACGACATGGGTTCGTAAGCGATAGACTCCGTAACTTTTTAGCCAGGAACTCCCACCGGGTCTTTGAATATTTGATTCGAGACCCACCCGCTTGAAAATACAAAGAAAGGAAACATCTAAGACTAAACTAAACTATGCAGAAAAATGTTAATTCGTGGGGCCGGAAGAGGAAGACCGTGTAACCTGTAACCTGCGGCGGAAACTCCGCAAAGAGTGGAAGGCACACCGATGCACAAAATATTGCGGTTATTATGAAGAACGGGATTTACTTAATTACAGTGGAGTGGCGCAAAGCTAAAGCACGGATGAAATGTTACGTGCATATTTTCACGAGTGTAATAATTTTTTAATTGGTCTTCATTTAAAGCATTATGTAGAAATTCATATCGTAAATGTACAAAAAAACTTTATTAGTTAACTACACTAATAATAATAACAATAAATAATTTGATGATTTATACAGCGCCGTTTTTGTGAAAAATCACCTCAAAAATTACTCCATATTCTTTATCTAATTATGTACAAATAGATACAGAAAAAACATACTTACCTGACAGGTTGCTTCAGGTGAATAGAGTTTTATTAGAAAATTTAAGCATATCGATGATATTTTTACAGTTGCCATTTTATTCTCCTTTTCTATTGATGTTACATTTATTAGAAGATTGGTGGCACAAGAACTGTTGGTATTTATTTGAAGTATTTATAATTTTTAGGACTGGAGAACATTTATAAAATAATCTTTAAAAGCTTAAGAAGTTTTTAATATATACTAATATTATTTTTACACATTTAGTTATTTACAGTGTTGCCGCCTGTGGACGCATTTGTTTACCGATGCGTGATTTTTTTTTACTTAACTAACCGGCTAGCCTAGCTAAGCAATATACGTGTGAATTTCTTCAATTCATGGACATGATTGTCTGAAAAGATACGTTTTAAGTTTTGTTCTGAATTCAGAATGAAAGGGGTATATCGATAGTAGTTTGTTAAAGGTGTGTCTGTGAGCGTGGAATACGATATTTTTTCCCTTACTTCTGGTAAGAGTGATCGGAAAAATGTAAATACGGAATTTCTTTCCTGAGCAGATTTTTAATTGCACTTGCCTATCTGGGGCCTTGGAGTCGAAGGATCTAATGCAAACTATAAGTGCCATAATTTACAGATTCTGCTGAAATTTTCAAAGTTTTAGATGTTATGACAATTAGACAACTGTATGCTAAATTTGTAATCCTTCATTTCTTCAAATCTTCTTATTCCCCCACAATCCCAATCAATTATTTTAACAAGATCCTCAAAAAACTACACCCTCACTACCCCTTTAAAATATACCACCCTCGGACAAAGACATTTTAACTGCTATACTATTAAACTATATATATTCACATCCCCACATCTTTCAAACAAACTAGAGAGAATACACCAACACATTTAATGAAACTTAAATATCTCAATCTGGATAAAAACCACAAGAACAGTTTTTTTAAAAGTTAATAACACCAAATCAATAATAATATAATAAAATGTACATTAAGGGCGAAGACTCAAAGATAGCGCTAAACGTCACTTTGCGGGTTGCTAACGTTAGAAATATAACAAATAATGTATCTGTAAATTCTATACGAGTGGTTAGGAAAATGTCTAAGGTTCCGAATGGCGACAATTCTTAAAGTGCATTGCTTTCCATTCTATATGAAATATGTACTGCAATATTAAGAAAAACGCTAAAAGTGCCTTCACTGTTATGTTAACTACGCATATTGCAAACAGTTTTAATAAAAATCCTTCCATAATCTCACTTTAATAAAGGTTAACAACCGATTGAGTTATTTGGAAATACTACAAAGTACCTACATTTCTACTGTTATTCACATAAACTTTATGAAATATTTTATTCTATGGCGCCATATAAAATTCCATACGAAAAAAATACGCCGCGCGCTGGTCACGAGATTTCGCGAGAGCGGGTCATTCACGAGCTGACTCCAGAGGCGAGAGCACGTATGTATTTACTGTCATTATTTTATACGCGGCTACGAGATATTTAATTTGATTAGTACTAGGAACGCTGATGAAACCGGTGTTATTCGATCGGGGTAAGCAGAAATTAAATCATTATTATTCTCCAACTAAATTTATTTGAAATCGTCTTTTAATAAATTGTTTTCTTTTTAGTTATTCAAAATGGGAAAAAATAAAGGCAGACATGTGTATAATATACAAAATAAGAGACCTGTTTCCTGGAAGAAAAAAAAACGACTAAGGTAATAATAATAACATTATTGAAATACATGTTTTCTATCAAATCGGGTACAATGGAGTTCAGGGGTACACTGAACCCGAATTTAACGACAAAATGCATAATTTTGGTGGCATTTTTGAATTTCTTGAGTTCTTTACCGATTTCGTTCAAAATCGGGATTAGGGTGTTTGGACATGTACTGAACTCGAATTGTACGTCAAATTGCATAATTTCAGAGGCCATTTTGAATTTCTTGAGTTCTCTGCCGATTTCGTTAAAACATTGAATAAGGATGTTATGAGATGCACTGAACTCGGCTTGAACGTCAAATTGCACAATTTCAGCGGTCGCTTCGTTAGATTGTTTAATTGTGAAGAAATAAATACTTAATAGTAACAAAAAATAAAAATAAAAGGGACTATGTATAGGTACTGTCAATTATTAATATGTTATGTAGGTACTAAAAAAACAAACAATGTGTTACTTTCCTAATATCCGCATATTCTCATAAGTTACATTATCCTATACCAACAGATTGACATACTTTACTTACATATAGTCGGCGGTGTAAATTTTGTGAATTAAAAATAAACTTTATACTTTCGCTTTTCCTCTTTTGTCCGACTGCAAATTTAAGTTTGTTAACCTTCTATTAATTTATTTTTATGCACTGAATAAATAATAAATGTATTCAGCAAATGTCTTTTATTTTGTATTTCATCAATTGCCAAT
>JAHDVE020010876.1:0-55614 GCA_022606495.2 Halesus radiatus
GCCGCGTACGGCATGGCATGTGCGTCATTTTGCATTATTTCATTTCTGCCTTTGACACATTATACTGGTGCGGTCGCTCACGGCGCTGCGTTTCGTGGTTGGTACTTCGCGCTCGTTTTTGACAATTGATCTCTTCCAATAATTTTATACATTTTAATATTGTTTATATTTTTATGCGAGTAAGGTAGAGTGGGTAGTAATTGTGTGTCTAATGGGGACGGCACGCCTCTGATAGGTACCTATTTATTTTATTGGGTTGAAAGATTGTAATAGATAATATTATAATGGACAGACTGTTAAATGACGACACCAAGACAATTGAAAGAAAAAATCTTTATAAAAGATCTTAAGACCTAAGAGAATATTTTGCACGTTAATTTCAAACGGTCTTCAGAAATTAGCGGTGCTTCCTGATAGGGGATGATTCTACATCCTATTCTAAGGAAATTTAATACTACATCTTGTTATTTTTTTAACACTAGCATGGAAAAGTTATTCTGCGCTTTTGAAATGCACTTATCAATTAAGCCATTTATTAGATGTTAAATCAAAATAAATTTTAAACTTGGTGGAAGAAGCTAGCATTTAAAATAAGAACGTTATTAAGAAAAAATGAAGTCATTTTTCCCGTCCAGTCAACCTGTCAGATTCGGAAGTCAAATATAACATAACACCATATTTGAACCTAAAATAATTATTGTTCTAAAATCGGTGTTGCCATTATAATGAAAGTTTTAATTTCCATTTTATTAAATTTCTAATACCTACTTAGACCGTGAAAAACAATAACTTTGTATAAAACCACTAGGTACCTAATTTCAACTTAGTGGTTTTAGAGAGCAATCATTGTTTTATTGTGTTTAGAATGACGAATCATTTATTTATGATTTTCTTATGAACTATGCAAAGATTATCTTCAAAATGAATACAACTTTGTGAATTATTCTAACCTAACATAATCTAACCAATTTCAAATAATTTTACATGCGAAATTCGAATTCGAACAGGATGGAGAGAATAGTTGTAATGAGATTTTAATGCTATTAAATTTAAGCTAATTTTGCTGTTATGTTATAAAGTACAAAGTACAACATTTAGTCAAAAAACTTTTAATGGTTTGACTGAAATTATCTAACAACGATTCTGAATCATTACATTTTTTAAAGTTTTAATAGATTTTATTAAATTCATTGTCATTTCACATATCATAATTATATACCTACCAGTGGTGTGCATTACATAAAGGCTGAAAAGCTGTGCCTACCCTAACTAAAATAATGAACCGTAAAGAGATAATAGAATTTTTTGAATGCGACAAATTTCTAAAAACTTGTAGGTCATTTATTCAGTTGTCCACAACAATTAGAGGAAAATGATAATTAAATGGCCATTTTTAAATATTCGAGCACAATTAATACCCGAACTTGAAATAATACATGCAGCCTATCTTTGGTAATAGATCAATGCACGCCACTTATGCCTACATAGCATGTTTGCACCACGTTCCCGAATGTTAAAATCGAAACATTGCTTTAAATGGCTTTATCGGAGCTTACTGACCATATCTGAATAGCCGGGTACTTCCAAGCCTTCCCCTTTCGCTCTTCCCCTAATCATTTCCATTAGCCTCATAATATTCCTCAAATTGGAGATGCCATACTCCCAGTGTCTCCGAACAGTTAGGACTCTTGTTCGGTGATCACATAAAAAGTGAGATTTAGGTAGAGTAGATACAAGCAAATCATTTTAAATAGCGCACGTTTGAATGTATTGGTGCACATCAATAGCATCGCGATCACGCGTCAAACCGGCTCGAACTAATTGTAATGACCCGCAGTAGCCCCACGATACTGTACGCCACTTCACAAGTAAGAATCTCTTAGGTACTCAGATAAAGGATTATTGCACAAAGTAACAACCTGCGGGTATTTATTAACTCGTACCTATATAAGACCTGTTTAAATAAATATGCATAAGTTTTATCGTACCTAATTACAATAGTATTTATAATGAGGTGTTTAGCAGTGGCTTGAGGTCGACAAAGACTGAAAAGCTGTGCCTACCCTAAAATAAACGAACCATAAAAATATATTAAATGATATCAAAAAAGATACTATCAAAATGTATTTTTTCCAAATTATGTATGTGAGGAATGTGTAAGCTCATTTATTTGTTGGCCACAAAAATCAGCTGAAGATGATAATGAGGTGGCCATTTTCCAATATTCAATGCACAATTATTCACAACTACATAGAGCCTACTTTGGTCATAGACCAATGCACGCCACTGGTGTTTAATATTATTTATACCTACTGGCTTCAAGGCGGGCAGTGCGTAAAGACTGAAAAGCCATGCCTGCCTCCCCTAATAAATACGAACCATTAAAGAAAATAAAATAATTTTTGATCAGTATGAATTTTTTCTATACATTTGTGAATATTTTTTGCGTCACGAACGTTCTACATGAAAAATTGTTTCTGTATGATAAATTATCATTTTTTAATAAGAAAATAAAATGGGCATTTTAAATATTCAATTCACAAATTTTTATTCGAACTCGAAAAACTACTCACATCGTACCTTTGGTCACAGGGCAAAGCACGCCACTGACTGTCTTTACCCCAGTTACCTTTTGCAACAGAGATAATTGTATATCCAGCGATCGGTAAAGAACTCACGATAATGGTCTTAGGTTAGGGTGGCACAACTTTAGAGCATTTTCAATTACAGTAAAAAATATTATGGCAAAAAAAATGTATACACTCGTATACATTTATATATTCATATAGGTCAACAAACTGATGCCGAATAGTTTTTTTTTTACTTTTATTTGTTCCTAGAATGTAATTCTAAGGTTAGGTTCGGTCAGGTCAGGTGTCTGTACTGTACTGCGCGGTGCTGGTAGATGTGAATAGACCTTTCCCGGAGAAATTTCTTTGTCATTTTCAACCAGAAACAACTGAAAGGACTCTAAGCGGATTGTAAATCTAAGACGTTCTAATTTTTTCTTTATAATGTAGTGGTGAAAATCAGCACATAGAAGCTACAACCTACCCTCGGTTAAAGAGCAATACACGCCACTGCCTATGTTATACCTACTAAACTGTTGTATGATGTATTACGTGTCACCGTCAAGTCACGGAGTGTGCATTTAAAAGGAAAACATTACATTACGGAAAAATATGTAGCCTTTTTATTGTTTTTAGGTGACATTAGGTGAACAACAGCAACTGAACGACACGAATCAAAATGCGAAACATGTAAACACGTTCCTGAGCTGCTGCACTTTCGTAAGTTCTTTTTATTATTTTGATTATTTTTTGTTATCTTTAATTATTCGTGATATACACAAATTTTACCCGAAGAAAGGAATTTAATGTGACCTAAAAATAAATAAATCAATGAGTTGAAGCAATCCAAATCCGTGGTTCAGTCGACAATGCTCCGAAGCAGTTCGACGAAAAAACGCGGCTTACCGAGCCTACAACACATATCGAACGTCAGAAAACAGATCAGCATATAACAAATTGGCAAAGGAAAGTAAGAGAATCATCAATATGTCAAAATTTGAGCACGACCTACAGATCAGCAAAAAGCTAGCTGCCTGCCCGCATGGCAGCAGAGCATTCTGGTCGCTAGCGGGCTCCATAGGTCGCAATTTCTGCAAATCCAGTCTGCCGCCTCTTACCAGACTCGACGGTTCACTAGCAAACACTGCTACCGAAAAGGCAAACCTTTTAGGAAAAATGTTTGCGGAAAACTCGGCCCTCGATGATCGGGGTGCCATCCCGCCGTCGGTTCCTCACTGCGGCTTCTATATGAAAAAGCTGAGGATACGGCATCGGGATGTACTCCTTGTCTTACGGGGGCTCGTTGTTAATAAAGCTAGTGGGCCTGACGGAATACCTGCCCTGGTATTGCAGAGGTGTGCTGCAGAAATTGCTCCAGTTTTGACAAAGCTCTTTAAAATGTCCCTGAAATGTGGCTCTGTGTCCTCTGGTTGGAAAAAAGCGGTCATTTATCCTATACCTAAGAAAGGTGACCGCTCCAACCCAGCCAACTACCGCTCCATAGTGATCACATCAGTTCTGTCCAAGGTGATGGAACGTGTGAATAACGACAAACTGCTCACATACCTCGAAAAGAACAAAATCATTAACGACCGCCAGTACGGATTCCGGCGGAACCGCTCGTGCGGTGATCTTCTCGTTTATGTGACGCATGTTTGGGGGCGGTGCCTGGAACGTTATGGTGAGATTCAAACGGTCTCACTGGACATTTCTAAGGCCTTTGACCGGGTTTGGCACCGAGGACTTGTCAACAAACTGCCTTCTTACGGACTTCCCGTTTCCTTGTGTACGTGGATTGCCGATTTTTTGAGGGAAAGATCGATTCAGACTGTTGCTGATGGTTTCATCTCTTCCTCGCATTCAATAAATGCTGGCATCTCACAAGGATCGGTTCTGTCTCCGACATTGTTTTTGTTGCACATCAATGACCTCTTGACATGTGCACCAATCCATTGTTACGCGGATGACAGTACAGTCCATGATTGCTTTTGTTTGACAAGCCCCCAAAGGGCACACAAACTCCAACGGCTCGGAGGGCTTTGAAACAGAGAATGGACGGTTACCTTGAGAGGGTCTCCTCTTGGGGTAAGAATAACCTCGTCGAATTTAATGTTTCAAAGACCCAATCATGTCTGATTACGTCTAAAAGGGATCGAAATGATAATCTAGTCTCCTTTAATGGAAAAAATCTTCCCAACAAGCCCTCTATTGATATGCTTGGTGTAACCTTAAGTGACCAGCTCAGGTATGGGGGCTCCATCGAAGCCCGAGTAAAGTTAGTCTCTCTGAGAAGCTGGACGTATTGTACAGAGCCCGCAGATACTTTAATAGTACACAACTGCTGACCTTGTACAAATCGCAAGTGCGCCCCACTATAGAATTTGGCAGCCACCTCTGGTCGGGAGTCCCAAAATATCTGAAAAAAACCCTTGACTCTGTGCAGAAACGGGCGGTCCGTTTGATAGATTCGCCTATCTTAACAAACGGGTTGCAATCTTTGGAGCACAGACGTCAGGTGGGAATGCTGTCCTTGTTCTCCCGGTATTTTAATGGAAGATGCACCTAGGAACTAGCGTCATTGATCCCTTCGGCACCGGTGCATAGTCGGGAAACACGCCAAACGCGCGCCCAACATTTGCACACGGCTGATATTTGTCACATGAGAACGGGTCGCTTCTACGATTCATTATTGTGTTCAACAGCTCGGCAGTGGAATGAACTACCGGCCTCTGTGTTTCCTCCATCCTATAACATGGGACTATTCAAGACCCAAGTTCACTCCAAGCGTCTCTGTACGAGGAAAGCGTTGCATGTGTTAGGGTAAACGGTGATTTTACGGAGTGGTTTGACATCACAAAAGGTGTTAAGCAAGGCTGCGTAATCTCACCGTGGTTATTTAATCTATACATGGATAATTGTATGCAAGAATTGAAAGAGGTGGGCTTGGGCGCGGAAATGAGTAATCTGAAAGTATGTTGCCTGTTGTATGCGGATGATGCGGTGCTGATTGCTAACAGTGTGGAAGATCTACAGTCCCTCGTATCTAGGATGAATGAAGTATGCATGAAGAATGAGCTAATGATGAATGTAAGTAGGTCTAAAGTCATGGTGTTTGAAAGAGAGAGTGCGAAAACAGTGTGCAATATAGTTGTGAATGACGAATACTTGGAGCAGGTCGATGAGTTTGTATATTTGGGAAATATGTTTACGAGAGATGGAAAGACTGATAGGGATATTGAAAGAAGGGTGAATGCAGGAAACTCCATTAATGGAGGACTGAACGCGGTTGGCACCAACAAAAAGTTGTCCAAAGAAGCGAAGCTAGCAGTCCACAATGGAGTGCTGATACCAACCCTGATGTATGGCAGTGAGGCATGGAATTGGCAGAAGAAGGATGAAAGTAAACTGAATGCCGTAGAAATGAGATCTCTGAGACGAATGTGTGGTAAACCATGTATGATCGTGTGAAAAATATTGAAATTCGTAAAGAATGCAAGGCTGATGTAAGCGTAATGAGTAAGATTAAGAAAGGGACGCTTAGATGGTTTGGGCATGTGGAGCGAATGAACGAAGAAAGGAGTGTAAGAAGAATGTATGACGCGAATGTGAATGGAAGAAGAAGCCGAGGACGTCCGAGGAAGACATGGCATGATCAAGTGAATCAAATGCTTGAGTCGGGCCATGTCAGAAGTCGGAATAATAGAAGAGAATGTATGAGACGATGTATGAATGTGAATGAAGCAAGAGGTGTATGCCAAGATCGAGTTGTTTAGCGGTCTGTCCTCTCTGCCTACCCCTGCGGGGAAACGGCGTGATGGTTAGTTAGTTAGTTAGTTAGTTAAGTTCACTCCTTCCTATCCTCTAAAATACCCTCCACACAGCATCCCCAAAGATTATATAGGCCTTGAGGGAAATTATTTCCCTCAGGGTCTCCTGTGTGGAGTTACTGTAAAAAAATCCATTTATAGTTTCCTACCAGTTAAGGAGCCCAGGTGATTTTTGAATGGCTGTTTCCGACAGCCTTAATACAGGCAATACAGGGTATATGTAGCTTTCTAGGAGGAATATCGCACATTATGGCATATACGAGTACACTTCTGCCCCCCTAGCACGAGCACATCAATAAATGTTTTTTTTTTAAATCTATAATGGCGGTAACTTGTCATCGTTCACTTCAATTATATTGACGCGTGACGTGACCAGGGACCCTAGCACGGTCAAATCGATTACTTAACAATGTTGGATCGATAGGCTTAACCGACGACTATTTTATATCGATTTCTCGAGCACTGTTTACGCTCGTTAGGCATTTCGATAGCCAATCCGATATTGACAACAAAATAAATGAGAAATCGCCCAACGATAGCAACACTGGCGGATATTATCCATGGATCGGGATTCCGAAATGTGAAACGTCAAACGTACATACTAATAAATTGACAATGTCGAATGAATGTTTACTAAGATAATATAATAATATTAAGTACACTCAGTTTAATATACATTGGCAGTTTTCATGTACTTTTTGACGTTAATAAGGTAAGTAATTGGTCAATGAGACCTTCAGCCATAGCTCGCATTGTAATGTCATCGATAACTCGTGATATTCTGAACAACTGTCTTAATTCCGTTTCTCCAAGCTCTGGCGGATTCAATTGATCGCGTATATGACGCCTTTCAATTCTACGAGCTTCGTTAGTTTGCCTCCGTTCATTAATAAGCCAATAATTTTGCATAACAAACGACATTATTCAAAAAGTTGTGTATATTGACAGTTAGCCGAAGCTTATCTGTCACCCGAGAGGCCACGCTAAATTAGGCGGGCTTTTGTCTACCGGCTGTCGGAATATTTTATATCAATTGTTGACCGTGCTCGCACATACCGCCTAACGCCGCCTAATCATACATGACGGATTTAGTCAATATAGGTTTTTATCGCCCAGTTTCATCAGGACTGTATGAATGATACCTTCGACTTCGCAAGCCGTTTGGCGACCAACTTTGGGAACAGGCCTACAAATGTCTGCAGTTATCCATGTTCCATTTTTAGCTAATGACGTTAGTAAATTACAAAATATTATATATTATGGTCACCATTGTCGCCGTGGTAACAAAAAAATCGCCTCTGCTTTTCGAATATGGAGCGTAGAATTTTCATAAAATAACTAGTCTGTCATTTTGTCCGCTTTGGTTCTATTTGAGGTTTCTCTCAATGCAAATAACGAAACCATTGAAACAACACCTACACACGGGGATAAACGTACACAGTTTGACAAACCCTGCCTTGAGTAATATCATCCAAATATAGCTTTATTTTATTTAAACACAAAATACTATCGGTTTGTTAATAAATCATTTGCTACTTATCAGCCATTGCCTACGTCAAGAGTAAATTAAATAACGGCGCCATTTGTCACAGCAAACTTTATAAATGATGAACACCGATGATCATTATTATTATTTATCATAATAGATGTCCAATTGAACGGCCGAAGTTCCGGCGCAGCTCGTGCCGAATGGGCTGATCCAATTTATACCTGATTTGTGATTTGTCTGAACACTCACGTGGTATTGCGTGATACATTTTAATCTATTAATTAGTTACGTGTATGTACGAGTGTGTCCCAAACCAATAAGGCTTCGGTGCGAATGGCGGGTGTGAAATATACGCGGGTAATAATACGCTTACGACTAGCCTGTGTAATATTATACGAGGTTTGTCAAAGATCTGATTTTTCGCCGTGGAAATAAATGAAATACCGGAGGCGATTTCAATTGGGGGGCGTGAAAAGGATCTTCATGCACATGTTTTAATTTCATGTGGACGCCGTGGAGGGACCTTCATTCACAATATTGAAATAATTATACACAGCAAAAGACTCAATATTACATATATTCAAAGATAAATTATTAAAACAATCAAAACTAAATTCATTATTAAGGGGAACGGCTGCGGTGCCTGTTTCATACAAAACTGAATTTTGGATTGGAGGCCAAAATACCCATCCAATCTGAATAATCTATTGTTTTAATTAAAGGTTTAGTAAATATCTAGTACGGATGAGAAGTATTTTATTTATTTTTGTTTTACCTTATGAAATATCGACCATTAAAGGAATTTATTTTTCGCGATTTTAGAGGCATCTTTAACAATTATTTAGGGTGATTTAAAAAAAAAATTAACCCATCTGCTTTAAAAATATAATGAAATGTAAAATTAATTTTATTTTTTAAATATTAAAATAAACATTATGGTGGACTTTAAATTAAATTAAAAACGATCAATTTACGGTGGAACACAAATTTGCCATACAGAATTTAAAATATCGACCCGAAAAACCCTTTTTTTAAATGTTTTATTTGTATTTATGTAATCATACTTACATAGCAAATGTGATATATTTTTTAAAAAGTACGATAAACCCGCAAATAATTTTCTAATCTGCCTTTAAAATTATGAAAATTGAATTTTTTCATGGCACATACTTCAAAAATGAAAACAAAAATAAATAAAATACTTCTCATCCGTAACTAAACCTTTAATTAAAAAAATAGATCATTCCGTTTGGATGGGTATTTTGGCCTCCAATATATAATTCAGTTTTGTATGAAACAGGCACCGCAGCCGTTCCCCTTAAGACATAAATATAATATCTAAAACCTTTATTTTATACACCACAAATACACAATAATTATATTTACAAATGGATAAAATATTTTAATAATCTTCCTGCAGAAGTTAAAAAAATTAAATTTACTGTTATTAAAAAATAATTTAAAATCCTTATTTAAAAACTGAATTCCATCAATTAAAAACATTATCTAATCATTCTATCCACTTAAGATACATTATTCAACTATATTATGTTGGATCTATATATTTACACCAAACTCCATAGACATTTTTGTTCACTGGCGTTTAAATACTAAAATATGTACTGTTATTCTGTGAAACTATTTGATGTCTATTATTGTAACAATATACTATGATTAAAAAAAGAAAGTTTGTGTTTTCAGAGGGATAAAATCTTTTGATAGTTCAAAAATTAAATAAAAAAATTAGTAAATGAAATTATAAGCCATATTTATATAGCCTTGTTTATTACGTTTAACTATGTGTTATTATAGTTATTAACATGTTTCTCCTTTTGTTTTATTTGTGTTATTTTAATTATCTGTACATTTAAGTTTACAAAATAACTAATTATAACTTATATGCTATTACAACATGTAACTAATTATTGTAACTTATATACTATTTGGTACTTTACGTGTGGCTAACGATAACTTAAAAACTAATGGATTTTTAATGCTTAACTTAAACCCAACTTAAAACAGCCTGTACTAGAAATTTATTCTATACCAGATTTAAAAAACACCTTTTAATGAGTGATCTCTCCGCAGCTGAATGTATCACGCATGTCATCGCTTAGATTTGATTTAGTCTATTCATAAATTTATTCGAAATGATTTATTCCTACGCTGTTTAACTTTTCCTGTAATGTTTTTGTATTGGACTGTAATGAGTATATTTATTTTTAATATTTTTAATTTTACTATATAAATCAATGTGTTTTTTTTAATTAATGTAAAATGTAAACACATGTTATTATTGCAACATGTTATTATTTAACTTTACCACGAAACGAAATGGACTACTTGCAACAACACGGCCCAAGCTAGCGTAGCATGTAGGGAACAATAAAAATCTAAAATAGATAGATAAATAAAATATTATGTGGTTTTTATTGGGACCGGCAGAGAACATTAGAACATTTATTCCTTTATAAAATAAACTGTTTTACGTATTGGCTTTGATCTTTTTCGGTAGTCTAATTTCCTTACATTTTCTTGTATTATGTCCGTGAATGTCCATGTTGTAAATAACATTGTTAAGAAAATATTTTGGTAACAAGTTGTTTCTTATTTTGTGTATAAAAATTATTGCGTTCAATGTCAGCATTTGTTTCGCTCTTATCTAATTTAATTCCTCCTGCACTAAACTCAACAGCCAGTTCTCTTCATTGGCGTAGTAATCCTTTGAAAATAATAAACTTAATAATTTTTCTCGTCGCGTTAGTCACGGACGTGGAGTGGACCTTCACCTTCATACACATGTTTTATTTTTTCCAGTAATTCAAAGAAAGTTGATCAAGAGTTCAACGGGGTATTTTTTTGTTAAAATGTTTTGTGATATATGACAAGGGGGGGGGTCTCTCATCAGGGCGATACGAAAATTACCAATCCATTCTAGAACAAAGTGACAATGTAGTTACTTTATTCTATTACCGATAAAAGTTTAAAGCTCCTTATTATGTTCCTTGGAAATCCTTTAGGATGAATTAATTATTATTGACATCAAAAACGGATCTGGGACACGGGTAGACACGAAATTGATAAAATATTACAATCGATTACAGACTGAGAAAGTAAAACGATCACTTCTGATTTAAAAATCTTAAATAGATTGCCGGAAAAGATAAGATTCGTTAAACTTTATGAAATTCAAAACACAACTAAAAAAGTATACTGAAAACTTTAACTTTGGCTGCTCTCTGACGGTCCGGTGAGGAACGAACATTTCACTCGTTACTGGAGACACTGCACAGAAAAGTCAAGTTTGCTAAAGTAAGGTAACGGTTTGCAACGCAGTCCATTTTGGGACTTTTCTGCGCAGTGTCTCCAGTAACGAGTGAAATGTTCGTTCCTCACCGGACCGTCAGAGAGTGGGCTTAAATAAAATATGTTGTATTGTGGTGTTTAATAAGAATACTTTTATAAATGCAATGTCATTTACTAACCACTCTGGTTGACAATCGAATCGGTTACAAAAGTACATATTTATTATGTACTAGCTGATGTGTACCCGGCTTTGCTCGGGTTTATATAAAGTTATGATGTCGTGAATTCTTGCTTGTCATTAGGGTGCCATAATTGTTTTGACAGCGAATGTAACTATCTCTAAACAAATAAACTATTTGAATTTTTTATTTCATTCCAAATGTTTATGTTTTCAAAACATATCTAAATAATAGAGTTCTTGTGTAGGTACCTACTTGTGTTTTACATTTTGAAAATACTCTACCCAAAAAAAACCTTCTTTTCAATATGCAATCTGTAGCGAACCAGAGTGTTATATCTATGGGCTAACCTAAATAAAACATGGCGGGTTCAGTATTTTTCTGTTGTTTCAATCAATTTGTTTCTTTGTCCTCTATGTTCTCGAAAACCACTGGACCGGTTTCGCTGAAAATAGCACAGTTTGTTCTTATTAGAGCCGGGAAGGTTTAGATAGTAGTTTGAATGAAATCCAATATGTAAAACTGTTGCTATAACGTTTTAAAATTAGTATGAAAAACATTGAACCCGCCATGTTTTATTTAGGTTAGCTCATAGATATAACACTCTGGTTAGCCACAGATTGTATATTCAAAAGAAAAAGTCTTTTTTGGGTAGAATTTTTTCAAAATGGAAAAGACGAGTAGGTACCTACTTAAGAACTTTATAATTTAGATACATATATTGAAAAAATAAACGTTTGTAAAGAAATAAAATATTCAAATGAATGTTTCTTTATTTGGAGATAGTTAATTTCGCTGTCAAATCAATTATATAAGATATCTACACACTGCATTCTAAGGGAGACAACATCGTGAAGTAAATTGTAATTTTCTTTTTTGTACGTCAATATTTCGCAATTGTTGGCATTGTGCAAACGTAAGCCTTAGCACGCGTATCGCCATGAGTAAAATCCGCAAGTCCATCTTACCGATTTTACAGGCGCAACAAAAAACTGTTTATTTTTTGTATGAATTTAAAAAAAATGAGATATGCTTTGGAAGTGCTAGACGTAAGTATATAATATAAGTATGCAATAAAATGTTTTTCTTAGAAATAAAAGTTGTACTTAGTACAATAATTACGGACTTGTATCATTTCGTCGGCCGCAACACAAACAGGCGTTTCTCATATTTAGCAAATTTCCAGGTGGGGCTCAATTAAACATTTTTCTTTACCTCATTTGCGATACATATGTATAAGAAAGCATAAATTGTATAAGAAGCAGGCCAAAAAACAGTTTATTTTGGATATCCTGGAAAGTTGCTAAATATAAGATACGCCTGTTTGTGTTATGGGCGACGATTTACCATATCAGAATTTTATATATTTTTAAAATTTTTATTACGTATACGAGTATATATAAATCAATGTAAGTTTGTTCGTTTCTTTGTCCTCGATGTTCTCGAAAATCACTAGACCGGTTTCGCATAAAATAGCACAGTTTGTTCTTATTAGTGCCGGGAAGGTTTAGAAAGTAGTCTGAATGAAATCCAATATGTAAAACTGTTGCTGTAACGATTTAAAATTAGTATGAAAAATATTGAACCCTCCATGTTTTATTTAGGTTAGCCCATAGACATAACAATCTGGTTAGCTACAGATTGCATATTCCAAAGAAGTATTTTGGGTAGAGTATTTTCAAAATGTAAAACACTAGTAGGTACCTACTTAAGAACTTTATGATTTAGATATATTTTGAAAAAATAAACGTTTGGTATGAAATAAAATATTCAAATGAATGTTTCTTTATTCGGAAATAGTTACCCTGTCAAATGAATTATGTCACCCTGATGACAAGCAAGAATTCACAACATCATAACTTTATATAAACCCGAACAAGGCCGGGTACAAAACTTACATGCCTGAATATTTACATAGCAATTATAATGAAAACGAAGTGAAAGGTCGAAAACATATTATAAAGTAGGTGTATAAACTAACTCCTTATTGTCACCTGTGCTGATGGTGCACTCTCTTGGTACTTAATAAATATGGAAATAAATTCAGCATGTTCATGTCGAGGACTTACGGAATTTTCTATTTTAAATTTATTTAAAGACATACAACAATGTTGCATTCGCATGAGTTATCAATTCAACTCATTATGGGACTGTAAATTTTTGCAGTATTTTTTCTTAGTATGAAAATAATTATATTGTTTTTAATTTTTGTTTCTTCTCTGTGGAAGTAGTATCCACTCAACGATAAATCTTAATTTAAATTCAATCGTCCCCTCAGGATTGGAGGTACCTCACACTAGAGACCAAGTTCATGAGAATTACGAGGTCTGTTTCTTCAGCGCTTCTTCTTACTTCTTCTTCTCGTTTCTTCATCTCGCTTCTTCCTCTCACTTATTCTTCCTTCTTCTTTCTCCCCTCTCGATATTATTTTAAACATTGGCTAGTTAAATAATTACATTAAAATTGAAAATACTTCAAAAACTTCGTAAATTAATTTAAATGGATAGATTTTTTTGCATTTTTTTTTCTCAAGTTGGAGGATAACATTTTAATTCATTCACATGGAGGCAAAAATAATTCTTCATTCTTCTCGCTTCTTCTTGCTCGCCCTGTCAAAATTAATAAGTACAATGACAAGTTACATAATTACATTAAAAATCGAAATGCTTTCAAAACTTCGTAAAATATTTTAAATGTATAGTTTTTTAGCGATTTTTTTGTCATATTCGAGGATTATAATTTATTCCGTCCACATGGAGGTTTGTATAATATTATGTACAATCTTTTGAGGCAAATTCGATTCGAACAAACAAACTCCACGTTTTATTGATGACCTTGGCGAAAAATCAATGAAATGTCGATTAATTAAATATTTATCTCAGTGATCCCAATCAGAGGCAACTTGTGATTATTTTCATACTATGAAACCAGAAGAAGTTTAATTATTATTTCATTATTACTGGAATAACTTATTGAAGTTTATAAATGTGTCATATATATATTTTGATCATCGAAAATAATATTATCAAATTTCAAATGAAATGTGTAGCAGAAAAGACACACAATAAAAATGTAACGGTCGCATCTGTGACTCGAACCCGGAACCTCTCGGTTTATCCGGGACCAGCGCTCTTATCCACTGAACTAATGCCACCCCATTGCTCTCTGCCATTTTGATCGATATCATACTTCAATTTAAGAACTGTTAATATCGCCTTCAATTGATGCCTATATGTTTTTGGCTGTTATAATTCTATATAAACTGCAAGATTCTCCCCGAATTTATTTGAAATCTAGATAGTGTCTCGGATGTACCTATCCGATTTATTTACTTGGGACATGTATTGACTTTTTCTACAAGTGTAGGATTCATTTTCATTTTTTATTGAAATAACTTATTGAAGCTTATAAACCTCATTGTAATTTATTTTTTTAATCTTTGAAGTTAATATTAACAAATCTCGAAAGAAATATGAAACAGAAAAAAAAAAACAAAAAAAAAAATAAAAAGGTAACGTTCGTATCTGGGACTCGACCCCATTTCATCGTAAATTTGTTAAAATTATCTTCAATAAAGAAAAAAAATGCAATTATTATTACGTTTATATTTTGTTTAAAGAAAAAAAGATTTCCTAGTATCTGCATTGTTGTTCCAATACTTCGTGCAAATAATTGAATTTTGAAAAATGTATCAATATAAATTATTGCCATAAACACCAGCCGCCACTGGTTGCAGGTGTTTTATTTTATTGGAAGCTTAGTGAGCTGTTGCTTCGCGAAATAAAAAAAATAATAATTGAGGAAAACCATCGACACATGCCGATAATGGAAGACAGTAGGTAATTCCGATATGGTGGCCATGCGAAGAAACTGTTATTAAATTATTACACTTTGCACAGCTTACTGCCATTACGTAGGTATTTAAAGATTATCACTCCATGTTAAGAAGTGCAGATTATGGGCAAAATTCGGAATACCGCAAATAAAAAATGAAATAATAAAAAAAATAGTATCTCTTGCTTGTGTTTATCCCTTTTGTTATGTCTGAGAGTGAGGATTGATTGAATATCGATTGGAATTACTAAGCACATTACTTCAAGTGATATCGAGCTTTTTTTTAGAAATCTTGTAATTATTGATTCAATAAAGTTTTTGTATTAACCTCTAGATGTTGCCACCATGGCTACCCAACTTTGTACCCGTCATATGCCAGCGTTGCCACGGTGGCGACGGCATACAGTATTTATTATCTATTCATGGGTTTTTATACTTTAAATCATGTTCGTAGCGTATTTAAATGAATCGCAATCTCTTATCAACAAAATGACCAATCGAACGTTGCGTTTTGCATTGCTTGAAGTGGGGCGTAAGATAAAATAATATTTGAAATTTCGGCAATTTCAATGTAATTTCTGACGTACGGCTCGCATCTTGAGTGGTCCGGTGGTTTTGTTGTTAATTTCAAAGTCACATTATTGTATTTATTTAGAGGAGAACCTACGATTTTATTTTAATTTTAAATGACATTTCATCAACCGTTTGAAAATACAGTAACACGATTAAAAAATCTTAGTAACGTGAGGGAGAAAAAAATCACCTCTCTGAAAGCTTTTTTGGGAAAATCACTGATTCTGTTGTCATACAAATTTGATAAATACACACACACTATATCTGATAAGGTGGTCCAATTTATAAAAACGCCGTTTTTAAAAACACAAGTGAGTAATTACGATATTACAGTCAGCAAGCGCACGGCGCGCAGAACGCCTTTTATGCCCGGCACACGGCGGAAGTTGAAGCTCGCAGGAATCCGGCATTCCGTAGGTTAATCTTTTTTTTTTCTATTATCCGACAAAGTCTATTAATTCTTGTTTTATAATATGGGTGTATTCGAAATAATCTATTAAAATGTTTAGCTGCCGTTATTCAGGAATCATTATTTTGGGAAATTCACGTTTCTGAACTTTCAATGGCATGACCATACTATTTTTTACTAGTCGACGTTATTTCGATCGATTAACCAGACGCCTGCTATCCGGATGTATTTCAGTAGATCCTAGTCCCTGGTGAAAGACAGATACATAGTCTGTCTGTACAGGAAGCAACTGTTGTTTCCAGTTTTATCAGCCAACGCTGAGCCTATTCTTACTGTTTATAAATTTGAATAATGTTCTTAGGCTAGTGACGCGTGGTATTCCGGGAATAGCACAACTTCAAAAGATCTTGTAGTCATATTTTAAAAGTAGCCTACCAATATCAGAATGAGTTATGTGATGAAAGTACCACGGACATAAACTATCTGAAACTTCCGACACCTGTATATTCCAGATCTTGCCGGATAAAGACACGTCAGAGTTTCGCACGATGCTAGTGAGGAAATCGAAAACAAAACCCTAAAGAAAAGATGAATCAAACTGTATCGTCTTTAGTAAAACTATAATAAATAGAAACCACATTTAATTGGTTTAAGAGTATAGGCGATGTGAAGGTTTGCAATTTATAAAACCCAAAAGAAAGGAAAACGCTGCATACACTATGGTTATACCCTAATGGGAACCACATTTATATCGTTTGAAATGCAAGCAGATATGACAATTTGCAGCTGATGAAACCCCAAAGGAAAAAAAAACACTGTTGAAATTATGGTTAAACCTTAGAGTAACAATATATTACTCTAAGGGTTAAACTAAAATGGAAACCACATTCAAATAGTTTAAGAGGAAAGTACGTATGACGGTATGTTTTTATTAAAACTCAAAATCAAGATCAACACACTTTTATGTACACCATGAGGAAACCACATTTCAATGGTTGGAGATGTAAGTAGGTGTGACGGTTTGCAATTGATGAAAGCCAAATAAAAGGAAAATACTGCATTCAAAGTGGTTACCCTAATAGAAACCACATTTAAATGGTTTGAGAGGCACGTAGATCTGATGTGATGATTTTCAGTTGATAAACCCAAAATAAAGGTAATCACTGTAACACTATGCACATTTAAATTATTTGAGGGGCAAGTAGATCTGATCTACTAGTCTACTATCGAAATATGGTGTTAAGTGAGATCTGGTGTTCTCTCTTTCTAAAACGCATGACTAACCTTAAGAGAAAGAGAGATATAACAGGTATTATGAGGACCGTCATTTGGTTCCCAATACGGAACTAGAATCGGCAGGTTAAGTTAGTAAAAACAAGAAGAAAGGTAAACACTGTAACTTTATGCGCCTTTAAATGTTTTGAGAGGCAAGTAGATCTGATGTGATTGATTTGGTGACCGCATAAATCAACACACGTATGAATATGCGCACTTTTTAAAAGTTATTAAAAGTATGAACAAAAAAAAGTGATTATTTAGGTGAGGTTAGATTAGGTTTTCGGGCCAGTTTTTTTCGTACTTTTAATAACTTTATATCACTTTCCAAAAATTCATTATTCGATTCATACGTGTTTATTTTTTTTTTGATTTTTCATTTTCGTGTTGATTTTTCATGACACCGATGAGTTTCAAAGGTAAACACTATTCAGATTCAAATGGTTTGAGAAGCAAATAGAAGTTGATTTTCAGCAAATTGGTATATCCCAAACGAAGGGTAAATACTTCAACGCTATGCACATTTAAATGGTTTGAGAGGTAAATACATCAGATGTGACGATTTTCAGTAAGTTGGTAAAACCCAAAAGAAAGGTAAGTACCGTAGCGCTATGCACATTAAATGGTTTGAGAGGCAAATAGATCAGATGTGACGATTTTCAGTAAGTTGGTAAAACCCAAAAGAAAGGTAAATACCGTAACGCTATGCACATTAAATGGTTTGAGAGGCAAATAGATCAGATGTGACGATTTTCAGTAAGTTGGTAAAACCCAAAAGAAAGGTAAATACCGTAACGCTATGCACATTTAAATGGTTTGATCGTCAAATAGATCTGATGATTTTCAGTTGGTAAAACCCAAAAGAAAGGTAAACACCGTAACGCTATGCACATTGAATGGTTTGAGAGGCAAGTAGATCTGACGTGATGATTTTCAGTTGGAAAAAACCCAAAAGACAGGTAAACACTGTAAATGGTTTGAGAGGCAAGCCGGTGGGACTGTTTGAACTTGAGTTGAGCACTTGATTAATTCGGTTCTTGAGTGGGATTAAAATAAAAATAAAACTCCTTACATCGAAACTTTAAGAAAACTTAATTTATTTTGAAGCATGTCTATTATCTATCTAAACATCGCACCCCGGCATTCTACTGTAAATAATAGTATAAGTGCGCGTAGATATAATCATTCAGTGTGGCAGTAAGTAAGCTGTGAGATGCTGTTATCATTTGCTGTGCAAATATTTAAAGTTGTCTTGTTCGTGATAAAAAACTCCACACCATTTTCACACTATATGAGCATAATATTTTGATGTGAGAACAGAAGATGTACACGTGGTATAATTCAACGGTCGCGGACTATCTTCTTCATTCTTCATGCTGCATGATCGTATCGCCGGTCTTTCTAACTCTAGACGCATTGTCCAGATTTTAATTACTTGTTACGAATAAATGCATTTAAAATACAGAAAATATTACCATCTATTCAGAAAATATAACTAAAAAAAAATTAATATTATGAATTTTTTTTTAGTAATATTTTATTTATATTAGTGCAGGTTCGAGTCCTGTCGGCGACATTTATCTTTGCTCGGAAAGGTTTTTTTTTTTTTTCAATTTGGATGAGTGTTTCAGGCTAATAATTATTGTTTATAAAAATAATTGTTACCCTTTGCGCTATGCACAAAAATCTTGTCTTAAGTTTTTAAGAACTTTAGTTTATCAATTAAAAAAAATTTAGTTTATTTTATTTTTTAGTTTGTTTTATTTGGTTTTTAACAATCGAATCTGGTTTTTTAGCTCGTGATGTCACTAAAAAAATGTCCGGTTCACAATTTTCTTTATTTATTTTTGTTAAATTTCAGTGATTTTTTTTTTTTAATATATCAAAACTGAGATTTCCTTTGACTTTTGACGTTTTATAGCATCAATTTCGTTGGAGCCAAAATTAGAAATGTGAAAACAAAACAATTGTTTTTTTTTCTGTATTCTATGATATACTAAAAGCTAAAAACAGAGTATAATTACATTACGTTTTCATGAATTATTTAGATAATAATAGTATTTTCTCTAATATGTAAATGACATTATTTACATATGTACCTATTGTTTTTTAATGTGTTATTATTATAAATGAACGTATATCATTAATCGGGTTTATATATGTTACTTTTAAGGTCTAGGACTCTATGGTAGTTAGATGAATCCACTTTTAAAAATAAATACAGAGTCCGATTCACTTGCGCGCTCCTTACTTGAATTTTGACAGATGTTACATGTGACAGAAGTAAAAGTGAAGTTTCTCCGACGAAGCAGTATAACGACGAGGGTGCGAAGTTTAACAAAATCTATAAATATAATTTAAATCTGAGAAGGTGGATAATAATATCAGATATCAAACTAGATTAAGGTATGTTTAAGTACAATGACGTTTGGCTGTTCAAAATTCTGCATCAGTCTTTTAAAAACCATCCTTGTTTTTGATATATTTTATGTGAACATTGCTGTTATTTGAATTATTGTCAGCACCTCGGAGGAAATATACGTCAGCACCCACCAAACGCTAAGTTTAAAAAAATGGGCATTCTCCTTGACTCATCTTCGGCCATTGCTCCTGTATATGCTACAAGTAAATAATTTTCCAAAAACCTTTTCCCTCTTGACCTACACACATTTTTCTCGGCCGCTTTGTGTTTTCACCTCTTATATTATTGATTACTCACCACTGTTGTTGTTATGCAGACTTGGCAAAATTTGATTCAGGAAATTATCAAGACGCATTGTTGAACAAATATTATGTTAATGTTTTGATAAATCGTCAAATAATATTTTTCGCAAATACTACGTACACGTTTCAAGTGCCTCGATTTCAATATCCGGGCTAATAATTAATCATCTCGATAATTTTCATCGATTTGGGTAAATATTGAGACAGTAAATATATTTCGCATTACAATATTTTACTTTTCGTAAATATTTGCTTCATGCCCGTCGGAAGTTAATATAAGTACAGGGTAATAATTGAGTAAGTACATATTGTGCTAATTTATACGCACCTAATTTTATTTACGGCTGGTCAGTGGCTGAGTTGACATCGCGTCGGGGTTCCACAATTCCTCGGCTGGCTAAGTCCTCCATCACGACACAACCGACATTTTTAACTTAGTGTGATGGCTTTAAGAAATTTTCAAATATTTTCAGGTTATTCGTATCCCGGTAATGTTTGTCTTACTTTAAAATATATGTATGTTAATCGAGAAAAGATTAGACGTTTTAAAGACTGTGAGAAAATACATTTTATTATATTTCCTAAATTATTAATTCTGTATTAATATTTATTCTATGTGCGTATTAGTATTTTTTAAATATTTTTAAAAAGTTCGCATACATGTTCGCGTATATATAGATTATAATTCATTAAGTAGGCATTATAACTGATTTTTTTATAGTCCTCCTTACTAGGAGATCCGGTGCTGAGGCGGACTAGGTTTTAGGTAGAGGATTTTCTGCAACTTCTATGATGATGTTAAGAATGCCACTCCGTATTATAATTCTTCTGATATTTCCCTTAGCCTTAGCCAGGCTTTGGTGTACCTGCTTATTGTAGTTATTACTGTGCCTTTTTTTAATTTTAGGGGTAGGTTGTTTGCTGCCTAACTTCGTATATACTTTCAGTATCGCCCTGGTGAAAGACCACCATTCAGAATCGAAACTTTGTTTGAAATTACTTTTGCTGTGTTTGGTGATCAGATCTGAATAGCCAGGTACTTACACTTACCTATCTCCGTATTTTCCGTCTCCTTCTCCTCACAGTATACCCCAATTGGGGATGCCATAGTCTCACTGGCTCCAGACGTTGGAGAGCAGTTGGAATACTTGTGCGGTACTCACATTAAAAAAATAAAAGTATCTGACAACTACCTTAACTTAAGAGGCTTGTGTAGCATTTTTTTCAACAAGTCTCAACATAAATTTCAGTTAGAAATAACGACACATCAGCATTCTGTATATTTTTATTAATTTATTTGTATTAAAACAATGAAAAAAATACAAATATGTTTTTTGATTTATGTCGAAAATTTAATAACTAACGAAAATGCAACACAAAAAACTAAATTATCTCGGTCTGAGGTTGTTAATAAAAAAACATCATACGCATTAATAATATACTTTAAGAACTTATAAATCATGTTTTAATGATTTTTATAATATCGTATGCAAAATTATACACAAAATAAAATCCTTGTTTTATTGAAGATTTTTTTTTATATACCATGGTTAGTCGCAATATACACGTAGGATACATTATTTGGTAGGGTTACTTAGAATTTTTGTGAAGGTTGTCTTCAAAATCAGTATCATCTATTAATAAATCTTCTATATTTTTCGGTTTACCTGATATTCATCACATCATATAATCTTCACCTTGTCCTACTCGGGTCGGGGACCCATCGAATCGACAAGGCGCCTCCAGGCGTCCCTATCCTGTGCTACGTCGACGACATCCGTCCATAGTAGGTCCATCCTCTCCTCACACAGCCTCTGGAGTTGCTTCTCCCTCCTATGTCTGAGGTGGCCCACTGGACGTCTTCTCTCTGGTATAGCACTCAGAATTTTTAGCGGAATTCGACCTTCTGGCATTCTTAATACGTACCCAAGCCATCTCAATTGCGACTTTTCTATGAAGAGTAACGGTGGATCGATGTTTAGCTCCTCCCGGATCATCGAGCTTCTTATTCGGTCCCATCTTGTGACTCTTACAACTCCTCTCAAAAATCTCATTTCGGCAACTTGGACCCCGGAACATGTACGCTCGTTCAACATCGTTCAACATAAGTAAGCATGAGGCGACACACTGATTTGTACACTGCTAACTTTGTCTCGATACTTAGCTCAGCTTTCCTTATCACCGAGCTGTAAAGAGGACGCAGCACACAGCTTGCCCCACCTATCCCATGGTCAATTTCTCTGTCTTGCCGGCCATCGCTTGAAAATTCAACCCCAAAGTACCTGTTTCAACTGTGCCCCGTTAGCGAAGATATTACAATGTCTACAAGTCTCTCTTCCTATAACCCATAACTTCTGTTTTTGTGGTGCTCATCCTCATTCCTGCCGCCGTGCATTCTTCATTGAAGCGGTTGATCCTCTCTTGTAGTCACTCCTGGGACGCGGTTAACCTAGCGATGTCATCGGCAAATAATAACGAGGTGATTTCCACATCGCCAACTATTGCTGATATTCAAAGTTGTATTATTTATTCTATATCAACCTCGTTGTCAACATCGAAAGTATGTTTTCCTTGAGACATTCTGTAAAAAAAACGTGAATCGTCGCAATGTATCTCTCAAATACAATCAATGTTTATTATGCCTTCCAAGCCAAAATTTAAAAAATTGAATATATTTAAAAAAAAACTCAAAAACAAAAAACTTAAGCTGTTGGTCGCAATCTACCTCACAGATTTTTAAATTATTATCACACAGCATCTGTACTCCACCGATGTATCTGCAATGCTGCAGTATATTCCAATGAATGTTAGGGAGGTGGGGAGGGGAGCAGCTAGTCCAACATATTCCTTGTCGATTAAATTTAGGAACACACGCCCCTTGTATATGACAGATATATTGCGACAAGCGAAGGGTTAAGACCGGATGTGGTAACACGTTTTGCTTTATTTATGTACTCATAATGTGGCTGCGTGTGTCTACTAGGATGCGATTATACAAAGAAAAGAAAAATCCAAAGGCCGTCGTGAAACATAATGAACGTTTACATAACAACCTCTGATTTGCGATATTAATTGTTGAGTAATAAAAATGTACGTGTACATCATTAGTTTATTTCCAGAGGGTAGTAAAAATACTTTATTGTTGAAAGTGTGTTATTTGTCGTTTTATTATACACACGCAGGAGCATATTTATATATTATACTGTACGCAGGTACTAGAAACTTCTGAGATTTTTATAATAGCCTGCTTGATGTTATATAAATTTCTCAGGTGAATATAAAAATATGCACGTGAGATATTTAAATAATATTTTGTCTTATTATCACAAAAATAACCCCTGTCTAATCTAATCTGACGTGTAGTAATATGTCGAGGTTCTGTGATAAAAAATGCTTTATTGTTTTCCCTGGAATAATTATAGGAAATGACGTTTTTATTTCCGGTGCTTTACAAAACTTATAACCAAACCTTTCATATTAGGAAGCCCCTTTAATAACGTAGTTTGCTTTTAGCACGATGCCATTTTCACCATTCGGATTTACTCAGCCCCCCGTGTGAATTGTTGTTTTAAAATCAATTCCGATCCACCGATTAATAAGCATATTATAACTTATTCTACTTCATAGTCGTGGTTTTATAACGCAAGAATGTTAAACGGTAGGCTTCGTCAGAAACAAAGGGGAGAAAGATCATAGAGGCGACAACGAAGGGATGCATTTTTTTATTCACATTTGACAGGACTAAAACAGCTTGACTTTTTGTCGAAATTAAAGAAACGGAAATTGAAGTGAAAAAAGACAGTGATTTACAACTGAAGCTTATTACTTATTCCCGATACAATAAAATTGGACAATCAGAAGAAAACTAAAAACTCCGCGTAGATGAAAGGATGTGTACACAACACGTAGATATACGGTGCATTTTCAGGTACGTGCCAACATAGACTCGCAGTACTTTAACCTCACGTTAATACATTGGATTTTTTGACTACCTGAGCGTTTTTGTGGCGTCGTCCACTGAGGGATTCGACATGGTCTCGTGGACCACCTCACGTCCTTGACATTGCATTATTCTCAAACGTTGACTTCGTCTGCAGCCACCGTGCTCAAATGTCTGGTAGACCGGAACATGCTGTTATATATGTTTTTATATGTTTTTTTGTTGTTGTTTATTCATCGTATTTCTCTTATATTTCCTTTACCCCGTTGTGTTTGATGTTGTACTCGTGCATTTATTACTGAAATACCTACTAACCTCTGCCGGAGGTTAAAATAAGAACTATCGAAAGAACGATTTTTTTTAATTTCTTCAAAAGATTGGTATTCCCTTTGTGGCATTATTAATAAATGAATTAAAAATGACTTTGTAATCACCATTTTATTGATATATACATATCAACATGTTTCGAAAGCGAAGCTCATTGTACGAAAAACAATATTATACAGTAAAATAATTTTATAAAAATTGACTCGTAAAATAAATAATTGCCTGGTTTCCATACAAATCTGCGGACCCAACTTCGCCGCCTTCATTCAAATCGTATTACCTATGGTACCTACCTTATATATCCTAGGATATTGTGGTTTTTTTATAAAGCCATGGACTCTGTCCGACTTTCCATTTCGGCGCTTGACTTTTGACTTTGAATTTACTTTGGTCTCAGAGTACCTAAACATGAGTTTACTGACTTTAACATAATTACAAAAGATTTTCTAAAGAAGGTTTACATTAGTTTAATTTTTGGTTTTGTTGAAAATTTTAAGTTTATAAATATACACTGCTAATGTTGGCACGGAATCCACTCCTTACCGAGGACTATTTTTGGTTTTTTTTTATATTTAAAGTTTTCATTCTCGCTATATTTAGCGAGAGAATTTATTGTAGGATTAGTGTTGCCGGCTAGGCCACCATAGAACTTAGTTGCCTGTGTGACAATAAAATCTTTTATCAACGGAATGTTGGAATCATTATGGATAGTAGAAACTCTGCACCATTTTGGCGCTGATAGCGCAAGTCTCTTTATTTTGGAAGGTTGCACCATTTTTTGTCTTTTTATCATATTGGCAAGCCTGACAGATATGTCTTTTAACCCCGTAGGTAGTTCTCATTTTGACCTCTCGAACAAGTAAGTAAATCTTTATTAAGATTGACATACTTATCTGTGCAGGCAGCGAAAAGAGGAACTAACGAACGAACTATTTATTAAATAAATGAATTAAAAATTACTTTTGTATTCAACACTTTATTAATATATACATATCAACATGTTTCGAAAGCGACGCTTTCCTCATCATGACTATACAGAATACTAAAAAAATAATATCGTCAAGTATAGGCAAATGATAAACATAGAACACAATAATGTAAGAATAGACAAATTATAAACATAAACAAAAATTGATTAAAGTAGATAAATTATTAAGTAAATGAAACATGTTGTTATAAATTACGAATATATTTTATTTTCACCAACCGGTTTCGCTTAACTCGTGCTTCATCAGGGTAAATTTAATAACCGTTATTATATTTACCCTGATGAAGCTTGAGTTAAGCGAAACCGGTTGGTGAAAATAAAATATATTCGTGGTTTATAACAACGTGTTTCATTTACTTAATACAATGTCAAACCATAAAGTGATTGCTTCTTACGAGAATTGATAAATAATTAATGAAAAATGTAAAAAAAAAATTATCATAAAACATTGAATAACATATTTATATTAGAGATTAAAAAAAAAATTATTTTTATTATTAATATTAATACGAAAATAAATTCATGAAATAGCTATTTAAAAAAAAAAAAACAAAGATTATTAATTATATTTAATTGACTACTTTTTCTAATCTCTAAAATTTCTAATTTGTCTATTTGTAAACCGGTTGTATGTAAAAATTATAACCGACTGCGTAGTATGCCGATCCTATTATGATTTTACAGTCTTCCCCGGTCAAAAAATATTCTCTTATCGATGTTCGTTCGTCAAATTCTTGACAAACGAATTACATTTACACTATGATTACATTTTCTCTTGGTGAAATTTATTCAGTTATGCAGGCCATGTACCCAAATACTAAGTAATATTTTATGACTTGTAATAATATGTTATTTGAAGTTTCTATAATTTATAATGCTATGTAATCCTGATTCTAAATATTATTATGGTGACAAACTGCTTAGTGGATTTTTATTTACAATGAAATTTTTTTTTATCAAAAATAATAGTAATTTATTGAAATTTTTTTATTTTATTAAAATTAGCTTATTCAAGCAACGAAACAATTTCTGTTTATTCTATTTAAACGCCCAGATGGCTTTTACATAAAAATAGCACATCTTTTGAAAAATTACACTTTTAACGGTCAGCACCCAAAAATACACACTTTGTAGTCTTCTAACGCAAGAAATACTCTGAATTATTTACATGTAAATTATATAAGGTAGTTAGGAAAATGTATAAGATTTCTAAAGACAGAAGTCCTCAAACTGTATTTTTTTTAAATTCTACATGAAATACCTACTGGAATTTTAGGTAAAACGTTCAAAATTGTTTTCACTGATTTACAAGCTGGACCTATTTCAGACATTTTGTTATGTATTTCATAGAATTTAAATGATTACGGTTTGATGATTTTTGTCTCTCGTGACCTTATACACTTTCCTAAATACCTGTGTAGAATTTACATATGAATTATTTATACTATTGCTTGAGTTAGCAAACTATGAAATGATGTTTAGGGTCATTTTTTAGTGCTGGCCCTTCAGTGTGAGATTTGTATATCGAGTTCTACTAGTGCTTACATAGTCGCGTTCAATATTATATCAACCAAGGAGTGACTTAGGGCAGCGATATAAGTTCTCGATCCGATTATTCGATAAACCTCTGATGCTTATACGATAAAATATTCAAGAAGTACAAGTAAGCCTAATTCCACAGGTTTGTATTCTTGGTGTTACCGGACATACCCACCTACCGCTGATAGCAATGTTGTAACATCGTTCTTAATAGACAACGTATGTAACAGATCTGCTGTAGAGTGCTATAGTAGTTACAGTGGATATTAGGTCAATCTGTAGCAATACATTTACATTATTTTAATTGTATTAATCAGCACACCACTCCCGGTTGTGGAATGTCGAGAGGAGAATGGAAATATTATAGATAAGATCTAGGAAGGTTTGGAAGAACCTGAGTATTCAGGCCTCCAGGGGCCTAATTCCAGTCCGTTTTAAGAATAAGGCATTATTCTTATCCTTGGGGTTAAAAACATTTTGCTTAAGAGGAACGGCTGCGCTGTCTGTTTCATACATAACTTAGTTTTGGATTTTAAGCCAAAATACCCATCCAAACTGTATGATTAATTTTTTTAAATTAAAGGTTTAGTAAATATCTCGTACGTATGAGAATTATGTCATTTATTTTTGTTTTTAATTATGAAGTATAGGCCATGAAAAATTTTTTTTTTTGTAATTTTAGAGGCATCTTAGAAAATTATTTGCGGGTTTATTGTATTTTTTTTATTATCATATTTGCTATGTAGATGTGATTATGTAAATAAAAATACAAGAACAAAACATTTAAAAAAAAAACCTTTTTTTCGGGTCGATATTTTAAATTATGTACGGCAAATTTGTGTTCCAAGGTAACTTGGCTGTTTTTAATTTAATTTAAAGTCCACCATAATACTTATTTTAATATATATATTTTTAAATTTTTATTTTATATTTCAT
This sequence comes from Halesus radiatus, assembly GCA_022606495.2. Taxonomy (NCBI): domain Eukaryota; kingdom Metazoa; phylum Arthropoda; class Insecta; order Trichoptera; family Limnephilidae; genus Halesus; species Halesus radiatus. Next base: position 27,917 of record JAHDVE020010876.1, read on the forward strand.
TATATTTTCAAAGTAAACGAGGTAAAACTTTTATTTACATCACCCTTAGCCCCCAAAGAATTGTTAAAGGTTCCTCTAAAATCGCGAAAAATCCATTCCTTTAATGGCCTATATTTTATAAAGTAAAACAAAAATAATAAATTACTTCTAATCCGTACTAGATATTTACTATACTTTCTGTTGAAAAAAATATCATTAAGTTTAGGTGAGTATCAAAATTAAGTTTTGTATGAAACGGGCCGCGCAGCCGTTCCTCTTAAGTGCGATTCCGATTACGTGTCAATGACAATTCATCTTTAATGGAGTTTGGTTTAGAGTGTGGTTTAATTATAACAGTATTATTCAAAATTATACTTGCATCACATATACTTAACACGTGTAATTTATTATTACTTACTTTATATTGTATTACTGTAGTTTATTATTATTTAGTTTTTAGAATCTAACTCCCCCCTTTTCGACATTTCGGGCTTTTGGCATGAGTGCTTACAGGTAAACATCGCGATTTCGTTAATTCGGTTAATTTAATAGCATTATCATGCGACAAATGACTCACTTATAATTTAAAAAATCAATAATTTCGATTATATTCAATTTTTCTTTTGTTAAAACTACCCAAATATCGATATGCTTTAAAATATCATTTAGTGAATGACGATTGTCATCCAAGAGAACCGGAACCGTAGTTTAGCAAAAAAGTATTTTAGCATAAGGATAAGGACAATGCCTTATCCTTAAAAAATGGTCAATTGAACCAGGCCCTCGGTCTGTTTACCAAATATAGACAAACCATTTCAAGCAATCTATCGTGTTTCGTATTTAAACAACTTGGGCGTGGACTGCTGATGTTTTTCTCTCTCGAACACGTGTGCGGCGTGGGCGCATAATTTTATTTTAATATTGCCATGACTTTACGTTTCAAACCAGATTTTTTAACATTTCTGAAATCATGTTTGGCACAGCTCTTGTATCAACTAGAAAACATTTTCCCACAGATATTTGGGAGAAATCTCTTCATTGTGCACACGCACATGTCTTTCTCAACTAATGTTTTTGACAATTTTTGTAGCAATAGAATGTATTCATACGACAGTTTAGCTACGCGACTTTTGAATTTCTGGTGCGTGGCTGCCATATTGTATTAAAACACAATTATTACAGATTTTTCGATATCCACGAATTCAAATAATAAAAAAATACTCTATAGGTGCATACTGTGTCTTAAGTTACAGGTTTTTATATCTTTTTTACAACTATGTACACGTATTATATAAGCGATCAAATCTGATCATCGACGAAAGTAATATTATACATTAAACGAAATAACCGTTTGATTTTAACATGTTGAATCAATTTCCCCACAGAAGTGCATTGGAACTCGTAACTAATAGATTTTAATAAATAACTAAATTAGCATTTCATTCCGCTTATTATCCATTATCCGCGGCTATTTTACATTCCGATTCATTATGAAGTCAATTAATAGATGAAGGATAAAATCCGCCCCTGCCTAAATGTATACGTGACATTTTATCACAAAAAGTTTGAGTTTCGTTTATGATCTGTATTACAAACACCTTCTCAGTTTACACGGTTCATAGTTCAACCTTTTGAAATCTGTGGCTAACCAGTTTTTTTTTCTTTATATATATTTTACCTCGTTCCCTAAGTTTTAATTAATTTTTCGTGAGAAACTAAACCAGTAATTAACTGGTGGCGAGTAGAATTAACCGTCTTCTTTACCCGATTTATTGGCGCAATTATTACTCGACAGGTAATTTGAATTAATAGCATTGAATTAACGTTGATAAGAGCCTCGCATTATAAACAACCAGGTCGTCAGATGTCCCTTGTTTTGTCATGCTGTGTTGTGATTGAATCAATGTAATTGCTTTCCCGACATCTGTCCGCTTTATTGGATGATTGTTTGGCATTTATTCAATTATCCCCTTAATTACAGTGTTTTTTTTTTTAATTTTTGTCATTGAAATTTCCTGCAATATCATATTGCGGGTAATGGGTCCATACTTGATATCAAGTACGCCGCTTTTCATGATTTCTGACAGTTAATTGTGGGTTTTGAGATTCACCTGACATGTTGGTGGTATTTATACGGTGTTTCGTGGAAGCATAATAACATAATAAGTATATGTATCGTTTTGTATATCGTCGCTGCATTTATAATATAGCTTATGTGCCGTTTCGTATATTCTGAGATGATCGAGAAAAACTGCTTTAAAAAATAATTGCCGAGTAGATTTGAAAAAATATTTTTTTATAATTATTAGGCAAGCTTTCCAGCTTAACAAATCAATTTTTTTTAGCAAATCTTCGCAATTATTTTTTAAAGCAGTTTTACTCGATCATCTCAGAATGTACGAAACGGCACATAAGCCATATTATATATACTGCGATGTACAAAAAGTGAAACAATGTATCATTTTGGTTAGTATGGTACCTATCCACTTGTGTATTATTATTCATACTTGGGTAGGTACTCTACATCAGTGATGAGTACAGAACCACTAACGAGGGGTTATGGCGGAGGAAGGCGGTTGAAGCTGTGCAGAACGTTGATTGCGCACTGTACAATGAATTAACTACTCTGACAGTGTTTCGTACATTCTAAGCCGCACACATTGAGGTGGCTAATTGCTGTTAAAATTTTAGCGTCTCCATTTGTAGATACAATACTATTGTTCTTCAATTCTATAGAACCCGAAAAACACAAAGGGCATTCAAATTGCTGAGAGCGTATTTTTATTTTATTATTTTTTTATTTATTTATTAAACTTAAAATGGTTCCACTTCATGTGGTCTAATATAATACTTATATATTTTTACATTTTAATTTACATATTGCTTATTTCTAATACTTATTACATACATATTACTCTAAATAGGTACATTTTAATGCCTTTATATTATGGATACTATTTTATGTTAGGGATTTGATTTTATTTTTAGTCTAATATCTTCTTTCTATCTTGTATGGTGTGTGGAAGTCTTTATTGTAATATGTTTGTCTCTAAAGTAAGCTGTTCGTAAATTATTAAAAACTAAAAATTAAAACGTTATAGAAAATTCTTTGTTTAACTCTCAGTATTTCTAACACCTTCAACATTTTATCTATTGATTTATATTCATTAAAAAGCATATTCAACCCATTCGTAGATAATAATTATAATTGTATTACTTCTATAACGCCGTTTTCGTGGGAAAATCACTTCAGGATATACAGAATATAGTCAAACAATCAATATGTAAAAAATATCTATTATTTGATTATTTATACAAAATTTTTGTTTTATTCGATGGCTTATTGAGCGTTTCTCCTAAGATTTTGATTTCTACCCTTGTTTGAGTAATTTACCCAGATTCCCCGATCCCAGCTACATGGCAACTGGTGACTGGCAACTGGCAACATAATGTATTTTTGGAATAGCTCTAAACATAATGCATGTTACAATAGGGTTACATGATGTTATTATACAAAAGGGAGAGACGCATGTTTTTATTTTATTTTTTATGTTAAGTTTTCGTATTAATGATAAATTTCATATTGGTACTAAAAATCCTTAACCAAACCAAACCTAACCTTACATTTGACTATTTGATGAAATCTTGAAAGGCGAAGATTATCTTGTATGCAAATCTACATTTTTATTTCAAGATTGACAAAATTTTGCACACTTGACCTTCAAAACAAGATATTAGATATATATATATATCGAAAAACCACCCCTCATTCCCTTCTTCATCCATAATTTTGGTACTTCTTGATAAAATTTTGCACGCTTGACGTTCAAAATACGAGGAAAACTACCGGGTATAGGGGTAACACATCACAACCTCAAAACTACCGGGTATAGGGGTAACACATCACAACCTCAAAACTTTCCTCCAAACCATTCATTACCTTGAGCAACTCCGGGTACTTCAGCTATAACAAATAATAGTATCAAATCATACAATCAAAATAATCGGGTTCTATCCTAATTCCGTTTTCAAATTCTTACAGAAATAGATGATTTTATTTTATTGTTACGTTATGATGAGTCGTTAATAAACGTGACTCGTCCACACTCCACAGTCCGCAGTATCCTGGTGACTAGTGACTAGTGACTAGTGACTAGTGACTAGTGACTAGTGACTAAGTGACTTGGTAAACCTTAACTTTTGACTAATTCATTCGTGACTCTAAGTAACAAAACTCTAAGTAATAACCACGTCAGACGCGGGATATTGAATATCGCATACCTTAAATATATTCAATTAATTTTCTTACTCAAATAACTCACAGTTTTTAAACAAACTCGTGTTCCAACCAAGCTCATGACGTAAATACTTTTAAATGATTGCCTTTTATGGTGATTATACCTCATCTATATCATATCATTTACGTTAAAAAATAAATGGGTAACTAAACATATCTGATTTACAGTACTTACTTACTCCACACCACTTCAGTCACATCATCTAATTTTGACAATAAACGAGTTTCAAATTAAAACATTTTTCAATACATACAATAGATTTAAAATGAACACAAGATCCCCAGAAATGTGATTTGATGCCGACTGATTTTAAATAACATTGTTGTTGCGAATTTAGGTACCACCTTTCGACTCTTGGACCACAAACTGACTAATGAAATTGATTTTCTATTTTTGAAAAAGGTTTTTTTTTTATTAAATTCCTTTAGCTTTTCAAAATGCTACATAAATATTGTAATAACGTCCCTTTAAACCGATATATCAGTTTATCGACGATTCTTAGTAACGGACTATATTAACATTTTTGGAAAGTTACGTATGTCATATTATTATTTTTTTTTTAATGAAAAAATATTTTTTACGAAAATAATAACAGGGGTATAAAAAAAATATAGAAAGAATTAAAAGAAATTGAAAAAAATACATGTTTATATTTTTTTTTTCTTTTTTTTCTCTGTATTTTTTTACACCAAAAACAAAAACAACAAGGAATATCTGAGAAAATAAAGAAAAAAAACGTTAAAAAACAAAAACCAAAAAATTAGTATGTTTATATCTTTTTCACCATTTTTTCAGCATGCATCTCCTTCTGAAAATTTATTCACATTTTTTTTTATTAAATTGTGACATGTTGTTAATTTTTCCCACATAGTATTCTAAGGTTCTTTGACCGTATTTATTTAGGTATTTGGGAACTACACGGCCATCGTGTGCAGTTATTCTTTTGTGATACTGAACAGTGTGGTATGAATGTGAATGAAGCCAGGAGTATCTGCCAAAACAGAGTAGTGTGACGGTCTATCCCCTCTGCCTACCCCTGTAGAAAGGCGTAATTGTTTAATTAGTTCGATCGATTTCACCCGAAGTAAGGAAAAAATGACCCTACTTTGTGCACATAGACACGTCCAGAACATATTTATATCTGTTTATCTTTTCAGTGCAGTTAATGATTAATTTTTCACCTGTGCATATGTATTCAATAAATTATATTGCGTAAAGTAATAGTTATAGTCGCGTTATATTACAAGTAGTTTCTGGCAATAAGAGGCTCATGAAAACGCATAAAGTAATACAATTATAGGCGCTACTGCGTTTATAATAGGTCGTCGAAGCAGATTCTACTATGGGTCGGTTTATCGGTTACTATTGCTAAAACGTATGTTTCTTAATTTGGCCGCTTAATCCGATAATTACAGCTAGTTCCAGCGCTGTAACCATTACCAGCAACTAGTGACAAATCCCATTTCTCAAATTTGTCTTTTAGGTAAGTAATTGCAACTCAAATTTACTAATTTCGTAAATTGCCTACCTAATTTTACCAGTGCGGACTTCGATGGTTCATCGACCAATGATGAATGTCGATGATATAATTAATGAGTCTAGTTTTTGAACTGTTAATTCGTGGTGGAATTTTATTGTATTAGAATTGAAATTAAAACACTTTATACTTTGTTCCACTTATTTATTTTCACCAGGACCCGTTTTATCCTACTACGAACATTTTGAGACTGGTAGTTGAAATTCTCATGCTACGGTATTTATATAAACTTAGGCAGAGGTACACAACAATGTCTCTATATAATGACTGTTTCTATTTTGTTAATTTGAGGTATTATAAGTTATTTTTTTAGTTTAAGGTACATTTAAGGTACCTATATGTACCTTAAACTAACAAAGTAACTTCGACAAAGCAAAGTAAGCCCGACTCGAGTATTTGATTCACTTGATCGTGACATGTCTTCCTCGGGCGTCCCCGGCTTCTTCTTCCATTCACATTCGCGTCATATATTCTCCTTACACTCCTTTCTTCGTTCATTCGCTCTACATGCCCAAACCATCTTAGCGTCCCTTTCTTAATCTTGTTCACTACGCTTACATCAGCCTTGCATTCTTTACGAATCTCAACGGTTAGTTCGTCATAACTAAATGAACCATGCACTGATTCCAGCAAAACATAAACTATTTAGGTTCTTCACATATGGAACACTGCTGATTGATGTATGAGATCTTATCAAAAATAAAACCCCTCCTAAAAATAAGCGTGGTTGTACAAAGAAACCTGCAAACAGTGATTGTAATCAGTTCCGGCACTAGTACCACTACCAAGTGACGAATCTCTTCTTTTAAATTTGACATTTACGTAAATAATTGCACACCTTAATCTCGCTAACATTTACGTAAATTGCCTACTTTTATCATTGTGGCCTTCAATGATTCATCGAGCGATGGGGAATGTCGATGATATTAATTGATAAAGGAGAATTTTCAATCTCTAGCAGTCTAAACAGGGATTTAAAGTTCCAATGTTAAAGCATAGTTTGTTTTCAACGGTTATTTAGTCACAATTTCAAAAAAATGCACAGATTTCAGCAAAACAAATACTATTTACGGTTAGGTTCCTAAAATATGGAACCAAGCGGGTTGTGTGGAGAATTATGTCAAAATAAACGGCGGCAGTTGATGTTTTATACATCACGATGACATTTTTGATTTTGCAAAGAAAAAAGAAACACGTTCCTCTATTAAATCGTAGACAAAACGAGTAAAATTGGTGATTTCTATATGCTGTATGCTTACGACCCATCTACGAGTTTTTGCTAAGCTCGTCAAAAAACATTTTTCTTGAACTGATAAACTGGCCCTATGAGCACGCCAGAGCTGAACAAGGGGAGGCACTTTCCGTTATGTTCCGGTCTGTCGTCGACTGAACGCAGTACGACGGCTTTTGAGGGAACTTACCCTCAACGAAGTGGACCCAATTTTTTCGCTTCGTTTCTCATCTAAATATGTAAAATAAATCATTGTGAAAACGTTACTATATTTTTTAAATATCCCATTACATACTAATAATTCTAAAACACATTGTTAGCAACCAGGCTTATTTATACATATTTTATAGAATGTTTTTGGGTAAAAATTGATTTTGAAAAGTTTGTAGGAGTTTTAAGAAACCTGTTCAAACTATAGATGATTTCATTTTTTTAATGTTTGAAACGGATACTATGTATAGCCACAGAATTTTCTTTGATAATTTTGCCATAGTGAGACAAAAAAAATCGTATTACCTCACAATATGATAATTTGGGGGAAATTTTGCTTCCTCTTTATAGGGAACATATTTTCAACATTTCATCATTGAAAGAAAAAACGACTAAACAACACACTAGTTCTAACCGGAAAATGTTATTTAAAATTAATAATGGTTTTGTTATTGAATTTTATTTTAAAATGTATTAATCTCGCCCGGTTAGGTCCAGTTAATGTTAATAGCTCCGTCCTCTTAACCTGTGTAGAGTCAGAAGCAAAAGATCTCTGAAAATCTCAATTACCAGCCGAAAATACACGAAACGGTGCGAAAATTACCTTGATGAGTAAAATGAAATGAATAAAAACAACAACAAAAATTTTCGATTGTTTTCTGTTTACCTTATATCTTATTATTCACATACAAGTATATTTCATATTTATATATATCGTAAGAAGTTTCCTCAGAATATTAAAAAAAAACTCCCATTTGGGAAACAATTATCAAAAAAATATATTTACATTAATATAAATGGATTTTATTATTTCTACATAAACCTGGATAAGTATCCTTCACGAAAAACATTAGTCAAAAGTTGTTATCGAAGAAATAAGGACTTTAATACTCCTTTGAATTTTTTTATTTTTTTCTAAAATTTTGCAATCACCATGCTTGTACTTTTTTTATGTCGTATTTAATAAGTTTTTGATTATAATTCTTTCACTTTTTGGTAGTTCATACAATATGGTTGTTACTGTAAATCTGTTATACCCATTAAGGGCGCTTCGGCTTTTTGTTGTTGTTTTGACATTTGATAATTATTTTGAATCCCTTCTTCTTTTTTTCTTTCTAATCACCTACTACGTTTAAAGTAGTAGGATTTAAATGATGATAGCTCAAAATCATCGAATTCAATTCTACAAAGTTAAATTATCACAATGTTTATGATTAGTTCAAATATTGATGGGTTTGAATACCACGTAAAAGATTTTATGATTGCTTAGATCTTTTTGTGGTTATAACGTCTTAGAGATTAGACGTTATTTCTTGATCGTAGATCCCATTACATTTTTTCGAATCTTTACGTCATGCATTACAATTTGTTTTTCTTCGGTAATTTTATAAAGGCTTTTGTGAAATTGTAGCTTTTACCATAGATTTTGGGAAACAGTATTCAGTATCATGGCTGAGCTTTCGGTTCAATATTAACAGGTACAGTTTAAATCACTTCGATATTTTTGCAGTCGGTCAAAATGAGAGGTAACGGAACTGTTTTTATTAATCCATAGATTTTATAAATATTAATTGGTACTTATAGGTATTCCGCACTTGTCCGAATACATAGTCTCAACTCTTTCCAGCTGTCTAGGGCAGTGGGACTGCGGCATCTCGAACTAAGTTATGTTGTGAGGCTGAAGGCAGTGGGAAGAGGAAGGAGATAGTCAAGAGGAAGGTTGGTAGGTATTTGCCGCCTGATTCTGGTTCTTTTTAAGGTTAAACAATAATAATAATTGGATGATTTGTATAGCGCCGTTTTTGGAAAAAATCACCTCAAGGGCGCTGTACAAATATTACTTATTATTCTTTGACTAATTGTGTACAGACAGATACAGAAACACATACTTACCTAGCAGGCCGCTTCAGATGAACACAGTTTTATTAGAAAATTTAAGTATACAGATGAAAGTTTTACAGTTGCTATTTTATCCTCCTTTTCTATTGATGTTACATTTATAAGAAGATTGGTGGCACAAGAAGAGTTGGTATTTACTGAAATATTTATAATTTTTAGGACTGGAAAATATTTATAAAATGACCTTAAAGCGTAAGAAGCTTTTAATAGATATTAATATTTTTTATTTATTTTTACACTTTTAATTATTTACAGTGTTGCGGGCTGTGGACGCATTTGCGCACCGATGCGTGAATTTTTAAACTTTTTCTATTTAATGACTTTAGGTAAACATTAACCGGCTAGCCTAGCTAAGCAATTTACGGCTGCATTTCTTCAATTTATGGATACGATTGTCTGAAAAGATGAGTTTTAAGTTTAGTTCTGAATTCTGTCGAGTCTTTGATAATTCTTAAGTCATGCGGCAGTTCATTCCAGGTTTAGGTCCTGATACTCCGAAAGCACGATCACCAAACTTTGTATTATTTGTGCGCTTTGGTTCATTCAACCTCCCAATAGCTGATGATGCTGCTGACCTAAGGGTGGACTGCCGTGAATTGGTATTTTCAGGAATACACAGTTCTGACAAATAAGCCGGATCCATTCCGTTAAGTGACTTGAAATATTTATATATTTTAAATAAAGTGGTATATACAAAGTGTATTTTCAATTATAGACTTAAATACCATCCAGCAGAGCTTGAACTGGATTCTTTCAAGGCATTTGAGCCAGTGCAGATTTTTGAGATGCTCTGAAATGTGAGAATATTCATATACGCCGGTGATTAGTCTTGCTGCAGCGTTGAAAACTGATAATTTAAACTGATAAACTGGCAATTTGTTAATTTGGTATTTGGGGAGACTTGCATATATTCCGTTGCAGTAAACTAGACGTGACACAACGTACTTATTTTATTTGCCTCAATTGAAAGAACCCTGTACTTACAGTTCTGTTGACTTTTAAGGGAGAAGTCCGCATCTTAAAAGAAAACCTCAATATTATTTTTAGTATTGACATTAAACACTATTAGTGAGTCATGTGTCGTATAATAGTGCTATTAAATGAACCGAATTAACGAAATGGCGATGTTTGTAAAGTACCTATACTAAAAGCCCGAAATGTCAGATCAAAGTGGTTTAAATTCTAAAAATTATAATAAACTACGAGTGTAAGGTAAGTACTAATAAACTACACGTGTTAAACATATGTGATGCGCCTATAATTATTAATAATACTGTGATAATTAAACTACAAACTTCTTTAAAAATGTATTAATTATTAGTATAGCGCCCTTTAGGTGATTTTCCTTCGAAAACTGCGCTATAGAAGTAATCCAATTATTAAGTAATCGGAATCGCCGTTAAGCAAAATGTTTTTAACCCTAAGGAGAATACCTTATCCATAAGAACCGGAATCAGGCCCCTAGCTATTCAGATCGGATCACTAAACATCTCCACCGCGTACGATAGAGGCTGACTTTCGATGATGACTTTCGATGATGACTTGATGACCTTATTGATACCTTGACTCTTGCGATGGGTTTTGAGAAATAGTGACCAAAACAGGGTTAGGTTTCCGATTAAAAGAAAAATATTATTTATGATATATTTGGTTTTGCTAATTTGCGTAGAAATTTTTTCAAAGTATTACACATATCAAAGATCCTACCAAGTGAGTCATTGGGTCTGGACGAGCCAGCAGCCAGATGTTTAATGGGTACTCTCGATCCTGTTTCACAGAAATACGTCTGGATTACTCGGAACAACAAAGCAAACATTTCAGCCATTCAAATTGGTGTGTACTGTGTAGGTACCTACTACAAACATACAAAATGGCGGCCTGTCACGGTGCGCGATTAGCCGCCTTCAAAGAAATGCGAGGTGTTGATAAGCCTCAATCTATGAGGAGCCATTCCGACGTTTCGGCGCCATCCCCGAGCACAAGGGGACGAAGAATCGATGCTAATCTGTAATGGAACATTTTAATTGGATTTGTTCCTTTTGAATAGTTGGTTGTGTATTGCTGGGCGCTTGTGGGTAGGCTTGGTGGGCCCGGGACGTTCCTCCGGTGTGGTGAGCTGTGAGCGATGTATTGTGGCGGAGGTCACCATTGACGTCAATGAAGTCCCACTTCGGTCACGTGACGCGGCCCGGTGCATTCCGATGTCGGGCCACCCGAGGGCTTACACGCGACACTAGCAACTGGCAAAACTCTTGTTCAGGCTGATATTAAAATGACACTTTCAAATCAATAACCTACAGGTTTTTTAAATTTTCGTTTCGTTTTACTAACTAAAATAAAATAACAAGAAGTGTGATCTATACTGATTTGAACGAAAATTTTCCAATCCTAGGTAGCCCAATTAAATTGTTTGTTTATACATGAAATAAATTCGGTATTTTAATAATATTTTGCTGGTTTACGAATAATCAGACAATATTTGAAAAACTCGTACTACCACAGAGCAAATACTACATAGAGATGCCGTAACACGCAAAGGCAAGAAACTAAAATAAGAGGGGTGGGGGACGACCTAGGTGTGCTGCCAATTTAAGTAAAACAGCAAATAAGTAAAAGGTTCGGCTTGTTTATAAAAATCGAATATTTTATTAGTTTGACCCTTTTTTATGAATGTTTTGTAATTTGCTTACCGTAGTCAAACTCACGCGAAACAAACGTGGACGGCAGGGAACCAAGTGAGTGTCAAAATGGGTGTCACGTTACCTTAGCCTCCAGCCGTCGATGTCGTACTCTGGGCAAGTCTATTAATTCTGACGTCAGTGCCTACTTTTTTTCATTTTTTTTATATGAATCCCTCACAAGAGTCCCAACTGCTCCCAACCGTCTGGAGCCAGTGAGACTATGGCATTCCCAATTGGGGAATTTTGTGAGGCTGAAGGTATTGGGGAGGGGAAGGAGAAGGGGAAGAGGAAGTTGGGGAAAATACCTGGCTATTCAGATCTCTTCACCAAACACGGCTAAAAGCCATTTCAAGCAACGTTTCAATTTTGAATGGTGGTCTTTCACCAGGGCGATACTGAGAGTATCTTCCACTCTGGAACGTGCGCAAATATACTATAAATTAATATTTTTAAATGAATTAATTGTGAAACAACACAAATTAATTAAATAAAAATTACTTGGGCATGCCGGGATTTGAACCCGCGACCTTCGGATTCGTAGTCGAGAGCCTTACCCCTCGACCATGGAGGCCGTCTACTACCATAATTATAAGTGTAAGATGTTGCTTGCGGAATTATGGAGGATTTAGCTAAAAGAGAAATTTAACTCTCGACGCCTGGGTGGGAACCAGTCGCATTTGCCAATTCAGCCACCAGCCAACTTGAAAATTGGCTTTGCTTCGAGCACACAAACATGCCCACAACAGACTTTTATCGGATTATTTCAGTTGTAAGACGTACCGCTGATGGATCTGCTGTAACTTCTTCGTTTCTATAAACGATGCATGGATTCAATTTAGGTATCCGGGAACCATTCATTGGATAACCAACACCTCGTCATGGGTTACGCCAAGTGGTTCTCTACGTTAGACGACTTAGCCGAGGTGCCCGGGTTCATGGGGTGAGGTTTGTGCAGGTCTTGGCGACTGATGTGTCTGCCCACAACCTGCTTGGCAGGCCAGATCGGGATAAACCGGACTCTCGACCCATCATCGCCTTGCAGCGCAGTGGGAGGGGTGGATTCATACGTCCGTCACTCCTGGACGCACCAACTCCCAGATTCCTATCCACCCCCCATACCCCTTTCCTTCATTAAACTTCCTTTTCTTAAAATACCCTCCACACAGCATCCCCAAAGATGGAAAATATTGCTGAAATAGTAGTTGACGACGGAACTCTGTGGCAGGTCTACTTTACCCGCAATAATTATCTCTGAATACCAGATGTTCAATATCATTCTACACAGCTACAGCACGACACACTTAACTTTGCAGTCGGTGACGTCGCTAATGTGGATACAAAATAAATCTACTGATCTAGTTCCTCCATTGGTCGCCTGCAAAGTTAAGTCTTGATAGTTGTGTACGCTGTACTAGATATTCCTTATCGTACCACCCAGTCCTGCCTTTTCGACGTTTGACGTCAGAACACGATTAAAAGCCATAAATTCAAATGAAAGATAATTTTAATATGGGTAAAATGAGATAGTACTGTCCTTTAAAATTACCCATTGTTTTATTTACAATGGTTATTACAGATGTAAAAATTCTATGCGTACTTAGGTAGGTAATTATCTTAAATTCATTGTTATTTGACTAAATTTAAAAAAAATTAAAACACATTCAGATCAATTTTCACCCTCCTAAAAGCCTACACTATTTTTTTTATATCCGTACGCATTTAAATTTAAACAGTAGAGATATGATGTCCCTACTCCGTTTTCTTGCATCATTCGATGCCGTTATTATTATTTATTGGATTAAGAGGAACGGCTGCGCGGCCCATTTCATACAAAACTTAATTGTAGATTTGAGGCCAAAATACTAAACTAAACCTAATTATATTTATTTTCATCAAAAGGTATAGCAAATATCTAGTAAGGATCAGAACCATTTTTAAATTTAAAATAAAATGAACTTACAAAATAAAGGCCATTAAGGGAATCTAATTTTCGTGATTTCATAGGCAAATTTAGCAATTAATTTGGGGGCTAATGGGGATTTAAAAAGAAAGGTTTTATCGAGTCTGCTATGAAAATATATAATAAAAATGTATTAAAATAAGCATTATGATGGACTTAAATTTAGATTTAAAACGACCGATTTAAGTTGGAACACAAATTTGTCGTACATAATTTAGAATATCGACTCGATAAAAAAGTTTTTTTAAAGGCGTTTCTTTTTTTATTTTTTATGTAATCATAATTACATAGCAAATATGACAATTAAAAAAAATAAAAAATAAAATTACCATAAACCCGCAGATAATTTTCAAAGTTTCCTCTAAAATCATGATAAATTAATTACTTTAATGGCCTATATTATATTTTATCATTTAAAACAAAAATAAATAAAAATACTTGTAATCCGTAGTAGATATTTACTATACCATTAATTTAAAAAAAAAAATCAGTTTGGGTGGGTATTTTGTCGTCAAATCCAAAATTAAGTTCAATTTATTTTTTATAACTGTTTGTAAACCTCATTGTAATATTTAATCATTGAAGAAGATAATATTAACACATCCCAAATGAACCACGAAACCGAAAAAACAACAGAAATTAAAAATTTCAGTAATTAAATTAGATTTCAGTCGCATCTGGGACACGAACCCAGGACCTCTACCTATCCGGGGTAACCGCTTAACCAACTTAGCTAATAAGACCAGTTCAATTTACGCCATTTACACCGATATCATACTTCAAGTTCAAGATTTGTTAATATTATACTCCATTTTTATAAATCCCATATTATTTATTGGCTGCTATCCTTATGATGATTGCAAAGTTTTAATATTATCTTCTTCAATGATTAAATATTACAATGAGGTTTACAAACTTCGATAAGTTATAAAAAATAAATTGAATATTTCTTTCCACTTGTAAAATAAGTCAATAGATGTCTCATATAAATAAAAATCGGGTAGGTATATCCGAGACTCTATTCCGATTGCAATTGAGTTCGGGATGAAACTTGAACTGGTCTCATTAGCTAAGTTGGTTAAGCGGTTACCCCGGATAGGTAGAGGTCCTGGGTTCGAGTCCCAGATGCGACTGAAATCTTTTTAATTTCTGTTGTTTTTTCGGTTTCGTGGTTCATTTGGGATGTGTTAATATTATCTTCTTCAATGACCAAAATTAAGTTTTGTATGAGGCAGGGCGCGCAGCCGTTCCTCTTAAGGCTTGAGTTAACCGTAATAGAAATATTAGTGATATACTAATATAACCACGATTTTTTAAGAACTTTTTTGATTTAAAAAAAAAATTTTGACTACCTTATTTATTTGTACAATTTTCCTTATTGAAGCAACTGCTTTCCTTATTGATTTTATGGTTCTTCAACATACAAGTCATCTATCCACTCGTATCTTGCTATATATATATATATAAATAAGAGTGTTCGTTTGCTTTTTATACAAAACTACAGTTTTATTCCGAGCTTGGTAAAGTTTTGCACACTTCACCTTCAAAACAAGACGAAGGTTACTGTCTCCATGAAATTTCGAAAAACAACCCCAAACCCCTTTCCCACCCCTTACTTACTGACGTTCAAATTAAATTCTGTAGGAGTAGGAGTAATGGCACCGCATCACAAAACCTCCAAACTTTACCCCAAACCATTCCTAACCCCGGACAAACCTGTGTAGCTAGTAATAATACAAATATGTATATATAATTTTTATATTTTTGAAAACTACTCCTATCTACCTATAAAATAAGGACCAAAAAAATGTTAAGAAATGAACCAAAGGGTATGTATGTACCTATAGTTATTTATGTTTAACATTTCTTATATAGGCAAAGTTAACTGTAGTCAGTGGAATTATAGATTGAGACTACCAGCACACAAAAAAAAGTATGTCCCTCTTTTGCCTGCCTCGTTCATTCGTCTGTTCTTTTTTGCCGTTTTCTCAGTTAAGTTTACATGTCTGTAATTATCTGTTTCAAATATGTGAGTAAACTTATAATATTAGAATTTCTTATTTTTTATATTGCCATATAAGTCGTTTTCGGCGAGATCAAACCTCGTGGTTAGCAGTAGATACCTACTTACTTTGCTTTAATTCAAGTAAACATGTTGTTCGTGCTAACCATTTTTAAATTTGATTGTGGTTAGTGGTTTTTGGATTATATCACCTTATTTATTCAATTGTAATCTATTTCTCTGCCTTCTACCAGCCAGCATGCTTAATTCTCGAATCGAATCGAATGTGGAGAGAAAATAAGCAAATCCACTTCTTTGGGTTCCTAGTAAATAGATACAGTTGGGGTACAATATTTTTTTTACAATCTATATACGTACGTACGTTGTTTTTTTTGTAATATTCAAATAAATGTAGCTAAATTCCAAAAGGTTTTTAAGCATAATTCATATTGAATTGAATGTAACAAGCAGCTTTAGTACTCGAACTCAATCTAAACGGCTACCACCTATCCAAACTATCAGATTTATCTAATCATTGTATTCACATTCACATATAGAAAAATCCAAATCTTTGCCCTTGGCTATAAATTTTTCTTACACTTCATAACGTTTACATAAGTATTAAGTAAATGTGAACTATTCTAATTATTACAGAACCCATTATATAAAATGTATGTGGTTGTTCAGATATTTTTTGTATAACATTGGAATTCATTTCTCGATTCTAAATGTTCATGGATTCCTTTCCAGTTTAATTTAATCATTTTATTAAGTGCTTTAAATTTTCTGGAACCATGGAATAAAGAAGAACACAAGAAATTCCATGTGGGCGTATTTCGTGATTCAAAAGTCTGGCCAATCGGGCCTTAAATTTTAAATATAGAACTGTGTTTCATCATCATTATGAAATTCAAACGATCTATACACGATGTCAGGCAAGTGTAAGAGTGACAGAGCGCGTGCTAAATAGGCTAGAACCAAAAAAAAAAAACAAATTTCCGTTTAAATCTACGTGGACGGCACTTCTAGCGTGTATTTTTTATTCTATGCCTGCAACATATAAAGTGGAATTTGGATTGGGTAATAAAAATGTCTAGAAGCAAAATTTTAAGCAGTTTAAGGAAATTCCCGCTATTAATACCACGAGATCTAATGACATATTACGGAAAGCAGGCACCTACGTTTAAATTCAAAGTCCAAAACTAAGATTTCGTCGTTTGGGAACAAACAAAAAAGCTAAAGGTAACCTGCGAAAAATATTTGTTGACTCGTGCGTATAGCATACGTTCTAGGTGGATATGTGATCGATGAAATGTATCGACATTTGGTTTGTATCATGTAACATCTGTCAGCAGCTAAGCCTTCCTCAGCGGTGTGAATGTACATAATTTTATACAGTATTTACCAAAGAGAGGCAAAACTACAACAGAAAATAGAGAAAGTGCTTAACACCATTAAAACGCAATATTGACATGATATTAATACGTTCGTTATGCAATAGTTAATGATTGACACGAGGAACGTATCCATACAATGTCATAATTAAACATCCTTATCAAACTTATAAGTAAAACGCAGTTCTCTACAGTTTTGCTACGATATGCAGTTTTTTTTTTATTTATTTTTTATAATTTCACATAAAGATTTAAAAATGCCTACCTTACACGGGTAGCATGGTTCTAGGTAGGTACCTACAATAAATAATGCGTACAAAGTGGTCCAATAAAAATTGTATACTTCAAAGCCTTCATAACTGCTTATTAGATTTATCGCTTTAAATTTTCTGGAACCATGGAATAAAGAAGAACACAAGAAATTCCATGTGGGCGTATTTCGTGATTCAAAAGTCTGGCCAATCGGGCCTTAAATTTTAAATATAGAACTGTGTTTCATCAGTTTTTTTTTATGTACCTACGTTATTTATTATAAAAATAATGAAATCTTTTCTAACCTTCTTATCTCATCGGCGGGGCATCGTAAAAATAATATAATTAGTTATAGAAATAATAATATTATGGCAGCTATGAATAAAATATTAGAATTACCTAAAACATGGGATTTACATGAATTTCGGCGATTATAATCTATTGTACTGTCATTAAGAAAATAATAATAAAAGCCTTCAGCATTTTCGACAACGAGCAACGTTTAAAAAAATCATAATAATTTAATCTTGATAAATATTAATGTTTCACTATAATAGGGTATTTTCACAAACCACACGGACACAGTTAAAAGCGTGTGGAAGATTTAATAAAAAGTTTATATTTCTCTTTCTGATAATCGCACTAAAAATGTGTAATTTTAATTCATAATTATTGATTTTAAAAACCATCTAAATCCGCACATTCCGGAACAACGTCATTATGATGTAGTTAATGCTACCGACTGGTAAGACGTCTGTCACCGACGTTGGTCGGCGTGACGTCAACAACGCCATATTCACCAACAAAAACGAACTTGTCGTTTTGGCGGCGAATTTTAAAATTCGCATTTTAAATCGTTGTAGAAAATTTATTCGTAAACATATAAAGGGAATAAAAATTCCATCCTTATCATCTTTATAAAAAAAAAAATCGGCAAAAAAACTTGTGAAAATACCATATTGAATGAAGGGTTCGTTTGCAATATTTACATAATATTACGTTATTGTTTTTTTTACGATTTCTCCACACAAGAGGCCCGAGGGAAATCATTGTACCTTATTTTCACACAAATAAGGTACAATGATTATAAACATTTTGTTGTTGTTTTTTTTTTTAACATTAAATTATAAATACATCTGAACAACCTATGAGTAATGTATATAAAACAAAAAATCCCACATAGGCAAGGCCAGTGCGTGGGTTTCCCTCAAGGCCTTGCTCATCTTTGGGGATGCTGTGTGTAGAGTCTTTTAGAGGATAGGAAGAAGTGATTCGGGGTCTTTAAAAAACCTGGATGAGAGAAGTTTCTACCAATCATCCTTTCATTTCGTCTGAATCGCGCGTTGTGTTTGGGTACGTCTTTTTTATGACTGTCTTTTGTATGTCGGGAATGTGCTCTCGTGTTTTAGAGTTCGAATATAACGGCCAATCGACCAAAGCGTTCGCTAAGTTAAATTGTTTCTCAAATCAACAATATCGGTGTTACCAACACCACTGCACAATTCCATGATATCCGCACTTATGTCAAAACTTATATTTTAGTGGATTTACCTCCAACGTGTGACGTCCATGTAAATGTTTTGTTGTTGTCTCAAATCACAACTTTATATTTAAACGTGTGATAAAAAAGTTAGCAATATTGGTTTATGCATTTTTGCATGTCAAATAAAACAATTATTCGCGATATGTACTCGTACGTTGTACAATATTTCTTTATTTATGTAAATAAGTTGATTCCGAGTATCCATTGGAATTTGGTCCAAACAATAAACAAAAAAGATGGCCAATGAAATTGAGTTAGTAAATACATTCGGTATGTTTTCCGCTGAGGGTTAATTTGACTTGACTTAGCGTTTCCTCAGTTTTAATTTGTGAAATCAGTTGTACTGTATAAATTTATAATATATACATAGATTTATAAAAACGAATGAACGAAGACAGAGAAGAGTGTAAGAAGAATATATGACGCGAATGTGAATGGAAGAAGAAGTCGGGGACGCCCGAGGAAGACATGGCACGATCAAGTGAATCAAATACTTGAGTCGGGCCATGTCAGAAGTCGGAATAATAGAAGAGAATGTATGAGTCGATGTATGAATGTCCGTCCTTTCTGCCTACCCCTGCGGATAAACGGCGTGATGGTTGGTTAGTTAGTTAGTTTTTTATAAAAACCACACTTGGACGAAATATATATATTTTTTTAAATATATATACATAATTATTTTCACTATACAGTTCTTATACTAGCACTACTTTCCTAAGTACAAGAAACGGTTTATATTTTGAAAGAATATAATATATTGCTCAAAATTGTATATTACACAAATCTATTGTAACAAATTAATACTACCTATTTTTTACTCTATCAATTATTTGTCATTTGCGTTTTGAATCAGCTCTGAATTTTTAATTATTTATTTATTGTTTTGGTACATTTACAGAGTATTAACGTAATCATATTTATAAAATAACATTGGGAAGCGCATAAGTGTTATAATAATCCACTTCACAGATTTGCATAGCTTTTGGTTTAATTATAAGAGGCAGAGATGGTAAATAATAAAAAAAGAATTAAAGGAAATAGAACGTAAAGCATAATATAAGATACTGAAAGAAAATAAAAAATAAATAAATAAAGTATATTATAACATTTCGAATACACCATAAAATATAATAAATATAATGAATACTTAAGAATTATCAAAGACTCGACAGAATTCAGAACTAAACTTAATCTCATCTTTTCAGACAATCATATTCATAAATTGAAGAAATTCACCCGTAAATTGCATAGCTAAAGACTAGCCGGTCGGTGCTCACCTAAAGTCACTTATAGAAAAAGTTTACAAAATTCACGCATCGGTGCGCAAATGCGTCCACAGCCCGCAACACTGTAAATAACTAAATAAATAAAAAATGGTAATATCCATTAAAAGCTTCTTACGCTTTTTAATGTCATTTTATAAACATTTTCCAGTCCTAAAAATTAAAAGTAATGCCAACTCTTCTTGTGCCAACAATCTTCTAATAAATGTAACATCAATGGAAAAATAGAAAAGGAAGATAAAATAGCAACTGTAAAAATATCATCTCTATACTTTAATTTTCTAATAAAACTGTGTTCATCTGAAGCGACCTGCCAGGTAAGTATGTTTTTCTGTATCTGTTTGTGCATAATTAGATAAAGAATATGAATTAAGATTTGTACAGCGCCCTTGAGGTGATTTTTCACAAAAACGGCGCTATACAAATCTTCCAATTATTATTATAATAATAGAGAAGATATTATGTATATTGTTACATTAATTGTAGATTTCATATAGCTATTTGAATCTATATATATAAATCAATGTAAGTTTGTTTGTTTGTCCTCGATTTTCTCGAAAATTACTTGACTGGTTTCGCTGAAAATAGCACAGTTTGTTTTTGTTTTTATTAGTGCCGGGAAGGTTTAGAAAGTAGTTCTAATTAAATCGAATGTGTAAAACTGTTGGTATAACGTTTTAAAATTATTATGAAAAATATTGAACCCGCCATGTTTTATTTAGGTTAGCCATAACCTTAGATATAACACTCTGGTTATCCACAGATTGCATATTCAAAAGAAGAAGTTTTTTTTGGGTAGAATATTTTCAAAATGGAAAACACTAGTAGGTACCTTCTTAAGAACATTGTGATTTAGATGTTTTTTGAAAAAATAATCGTTTGGAATAAAATAAAATATTCAAATGAATGTTTCTTTATTTGGAGATAGTTACGCTGTCGAATCAATTATGGCACCCTAATGGCAAGCAATAATGTACAACTTTATAACTTTATTAAAAAAAAATCCCGAGCAAGGCCGGGTACACATCAGCTAGTATATTATATGACAGATTAATTTTTCCCTTCACTTGCAAATCAATTTTTTTCTATTTTTCGAAAAAATATTTTGTTCTTACCCACCTCCCAATTAGGTACACCTTTTACTCGTCACGACATTTTATTGATTTTGTTACCTTATAGGAGTCACTAACCCATGTGATTATGAGTCAAGCATGTAGATCCAATAAATTAACCTTTCTGTGAATTGAATACAAAGTAGGTATACTTATATAGTATAATTTAATTACTGGGAAGCGTGTGCTAGATAATACATGGGTATTTTTAATTACGCACCTAAAAGATGGTCAGCATTCAATCTTCTCTACACGTGTCACTTGTACGTGTTTCAGAAATCGTTATCGGGTCTTTTTTGCTATTTTTCATATCGCTAAACTAGTTGTTGTTTTTCTTAGACAACGCATGGCAGTGGTTGACCTAACGTCACCTTTTTAAGGTGCCATCTCCGAATGTTAAAAACAACATTTTCGTGAAGGTTCTTTTATTCTTAGTTATATTGGCCTCCAGGCTTCAAGATGCCAGAAGATGACTTCCATTGAAAGTGCTGGGTGCAATTCAAAAGGAAAGACGTCCGGAGGACTACCCCAGGCAAACTTGGGAGAAGCAACCCAAGACCTCAGAGGCTGTGCGAGGAGAGGCGCAGGACAGGGACGCCTTGTCGCGGCGGTTGGTCACAAACCTGAATGGAACAAGGGGCAGAATATGAGATGAGTGTTATATTGGCTTTCATACAACTAGCTAAATGGGATAAGGGTCAGAATATGAGATGAGTGTTATATTGTCTTTCATACAACTAGCTGAATAGGACAAGGGGCAGAATATGAGATGAGTGTTATATTGACTTTCATACAACTAGCTGAATGGGACAAGGGGCAGAATATGAGATGAGTGTTATATTGCCTTTCATACAACTAGCTGAATGGGACAAGGGGCAGAATATGAGATGAGTGTTATATTGCCTTTCATACAACTAGCTGAATAGGACAAGGGGCAGAATATGAGATGAGTGTTATATTGACTTTCATACAACTAGCTGAATGGGACAAGGGTCAGAATATGAGATGAGTGTTATATTGCCTTTCATACAACTAGCTGAATAGGACAAGGGGCAGAATATGAGATGAGTGTTATATTGGCTTTCATACAACTAGCTACCGAAATTGAGATCTCTAAAATCTTGTATAAATACCAACAAGTATTAAGGGCCATCACATTTCGGGTTGCTAACTCAACCAATACCGCAAATGATTTTTCCGTAAATTCTCTACGCGCAGTTGGAAAAAGGAAAAGGTTTCAAAAAGGTGACAAAAATCCTCACACTGTAATCTTTAAATTCTATGAAATACGTCCCAAAATATCTGAAAACCTAAAATTCCAGTACGTATTTCATATAGAATTTAAAAGATTACAGTTAGTAGGTACCTTTTACATTTGAATAATTACTCGTACAGAATTAACAGATAAATTATCCACACTGTTTCTTGAGATAACAATCTGCAAAGTTCGTTTTTTGGGTGCTAACCGTTAATATGACTATATTTATATTTTTAAAGAATGCTACAAATTCCACGATTTATAGAATAAACCTACTCAATTATAAATTAAAGGGTTAAGTTAGGTTAGACCTAAAAGATTTGTTTAAATGTGGGCATGAAAAGTAGGAAAAGGCAGAAAGCAATAAATTATTATGTAGCAAGTGATAAGACTTCCTCTTTTATGGGTAGTTGTATTAGGGGTATTGTAATATACTATATAACCACACACATACAAGTACTTAGTATATACATTTGAGATTGTCTCGGTCGTCTTGAATTTATAGGCTCTAAATCTAACATGAAAATGTATTTGTTTGGAAGTTTTATTTACTATTTACTTTTGCTATTTTTGAATTATTAATTAAAATTAATTTGAATTTAATAATTCAAAAATAGCAAAAGTACATAGTAAATAAAACTTCCAAACAAAATGTCTAGAAATTGCTATATTGTGAATGCCGAAAAAATACAAGAAAATGAAAATGTACGATTGTAATGTATATCAATTTGGTATCTGCCGATATCTTTAAAATTATTTAAGTTCTACTATTATATTGAGAGTATTCTCACTGTTGCAAAACATTACAACTGTTTTTGCATTTCTCAACTTGTGTGATACTTGCTGATATCTTTATATTTTAATAATATTATTTCATTGCTATTATGTAATTGGAGTCTGTTATAACTATAAAAAAACTCTTCTAATGTTTCCATGTACATTTTTTTAAACTTATGTACATTGATCACAACATTTACTTATTTGTTATCAATGTCAGTATTGACTTGGTGGATATTGCACTAGTTATTTTTTCTGTTACTGTCTATTTTTCGTTTTTGGTGCAGTTTTTTTCTTCTTTCTTTTCTTTTTAGTTTTGGTGCTGTTTTTTTCTTTTTCAAATGTAACTTAACTGCTTTTCATGTGTAACTTAACTTTAGTGCAAGTTTTCTATTTTTTATTTTTCTTATGTGATTTTAAAATTATGTATCTGTATAAAAAAGCCCTATGAGCGTTTAAAAAATAAATAAATACTGTAATGTGTTTTGTACCTGTGTGACTATTATAAGTAACTAAATATGTAAAAGCCCGTATAGGGCGTATATAATATAATAATAATAAAATAAAATAAAAATAAATAAATAAATAAAAATAAAAAAATAAAAAATAAAAAAAAATAAATAAAAAAAAATAAAAAAATAAAAAAAAATAAAAAAAAACATGCATTGTTATATTATTGCGCTACTATTTGTGTGATTATTTTCATTTTCATGTGATTATTTTTAATTATTGTTGTAATATTGTTGAAATAATTTCCTGATGACAAGCTACTTGCAGTGGCTTAGCCACTACAAATTCCTATTGTATGAAAAACAATATTATACTGTAAAATAATGTTTAAAAAATAAATAATTGCTTGGTTTGCATACAAATCTGCGGACCCAACCTCGCCGCCTTCTTTCAAATCATATTACTATGGTACCCAACTACCCACCCAATGTACAAAGTTTTAAAAATATCCTGGGATATTGCGGTTTTTTTATAAAGCCATGGAATCTGTCCAACTTTCCATTTCGGCGCTTGTCTTTTTTGGTCTTTTTATCATATTGTCAAGCCTCACAGGTATGTCTTTTAACACACCGTAGGGATACATTGTGAACTAGTTCTTCGTTTGACCGCTCGAACACGTTAGTAAATCTTTATTAAGATTAACATATTTATCTGTGCAGGCAGCGAAAAGAGGAACTAACGAACGAACTATTTATTATTATTTTTATAAACAATAATTATTAATCTAAAACACTCATCCAAATTGAAAAAAACCTTCCGAGCAAAGATAAATGTCGCCGGCAGGACTCGAACCCGCACCCTTCTAATATCCGGTCAGATGCTCTACCGTTGAGCTACGTCTATAGCTATATAGCTAGTGTTTTAGATTAATAATTATTGTTTATAAAAATAATAATTGTTACCCTTTGCCTATGCACAAAAATCTTGTCTTAGTTTTAAGAACTTTAGTTTATCAATTAATAAATATTTGACAAGTCAAAGCAATTTTCACCAATAAAATGTAGACATAATTTGTCTCGACGCCATCTATTTGAGGATTTAGCCGTTACAAGCCTTCTCATACTAATAAAGTTGGTTGTTTACAGGTGAAAATATAATAAAAACAGTAATTATTGAATGGAACACTAGTATGTATTGATTAACTTGGCGGGTTTGCGATAAGCCGACGTACCTCAACAGTAGAGCATCTGACCGGATATTAGAAGGGTGCGGGTTCGAGTCCTGCCGGCGACATTTATCTTTGCTCGGAAGGTTTTTTCAATTTGGATGAGTGTTTTAGATTAATAATTATTGTTTATAAAAATAATAATTGTTACCCTTTGCACTATGCACAAAAATCTTGTCTTAAGTTTTAAAGAACTTTAGTTTATCAATTAAGAACTATTTATTAATTAAATAAAGTAAAGATTACTTTGTATTCACCACTTTACTCAATATGTTCCGAAAGCGATGCTTTCCTCATCAGGAATATATGGAATACTAAAAAATAATGATGTCAAGTATAGACAAATGATAAATATAGAACACAATAATATATGTATAGACAAATTATATACGTAAACAAAAATTGATGAAAGTATGTATCAAAAATGTTAATAAAAAATATTATAAAACATTGAATCACAAATTTATATCAGAAATTATTGTTATTATTAATATTAATATGAAAATAAATTCAAGAGACACCTATTTAATAATATATATATATACGAGTATATATACATGATTATTAATTATATTTAATTCACTATTAACGTTATTTCTGATTTCTAAAATCAAATTCAAATTTGTCTAATCGTAAACCGGTTGCACCTTTTAAACCTTTATTTATATCAAAAGAATTGTTTGTTTCTAAAATATGATTGGCAAATTCAGAATAATTGTTATTATTTAAACACCTCAAGTGTTCATTAACTCTATTAACGATTATTATTATTGTTCTCTTAACGATTGCTACTATTTTTACATAGGATAGAAATTTCAGTATAAATACAGTTTTGGCACACTTAACCTTAAAAACCAGAGGAAGGTCACTATCTGCACTAGATTGCGAATTCACCCCGATTCCACTTTCCCACCCCTTAAAACAGAATGTTGTATTTTCACACTTGACGTTCTAAATTAGATGCTAATTACTCGGTAGGGGTACCATGTAACCTCAACTTTATTCCAATCCATTCATATCCCGATACTTCAGGTACTTCAACTGGTGATATATATACTTTTTTTTAAATTTAATGTAAATCAAATTTAATAATGTTATTATTAAGTTCTGCAAGTATTGAATAATAACATTATTAAATTTGATTTACGTTAAATTAAAAAAAAAATTAAATGGAGTTCTACGAATTAAACATAAAAACAATTAATGTATATATTATTAACAAACTCGTGTGTGTTGTCGCATTTACTGGCTATATGTATATCGAGCACACGTTTTCTAATATTATAATAACAATTCATACAATATTATCTGCTATTGTATCTTGACATATGTATATTTAGATTTGAACCAGCACAAGGTTGTTTTTACAAACATTGCAAAAATACTATGACGCAAGTCAATTTTATTTTGATTATTATTTATTTGTAGGCACGACTGCTGACGAGTTTGATAACACCCGGCCATATTTTTCTATCTTTTAATTTCGCATGAAAATATGGAAAAATTTTGACGTTTTGTGAGCTATACACGGGTATATCGATAGGTATATTGATAGGGAGGGGGGGTGAAAGGAAAGAGGAAGGTTGGAAAGTGCCTTGGTGTTCAGATCTAATCAGGAAACGCGGTTGAAGCCAATTTTAAACGTTTCCAATCTGAATTGGATCTGAAAATTTCGCATTATTTTTCCGTAAATTTTTGGTGTAATTTGCGTTGTTTTTGGAAAAAGTGGTATGATTTTTATCAAAAGCAGTGGTATTTTGCCACAACGGTGATGTTATGTTCTCTTTTTTTAAAAATTTTCATCAAATGCGGCATATGATACTCTATTTCGTTTTTTCATGATTATTGGCTGCTATCCTTATATGGGATTTATAAAAATGGAGGATAATATTAACAAATCTTGAACTTGAAGTATGATATCGGTGTAAATGGCGTAAATTGAACTGGTCTCATTAGCTAAGTTGGTTAAACGGTTACCCCGGATAGGTAGAGGTCCTGGGTTCGAGTCCCAGATGCGACTGAAATCTTTTTAACTTCTGTTGTTTTTTCGGTTTCGTGGTTCATTTGGGATGTGTTAATATTATCTTCTTCAATGATTAAATATTACAACGAGGTTTACAAACTTCAATAAGTTATAAAAAAATAAATTGATTATTTCTTTAATAAATGTTAGATCCCCTTCGGACGCCTTCAATTTTAAGTGCATCGAGCTATACGTACCAAAATTTAAGTACCTAAATAATACTAACCTACTAAGGTACGATAGGTGTTGGTAGGTACCAAGTAATAAATTAAATTATCTGTTGTTATTACGATTTAAACAAAAAACTGTGGGTGTAGGCATCTTTGTATCTACACCAAAAATTGATGAACGCAACCAAACCTATATCTACAAACTTGGGAATCATTTGGTTGCTTAAACCTTGACCAGGTGCTCCCAGTTCCTAGTTTACGTCGTAGCCATCGTATTAATTCAGCTGTATACATTAGGTTTGTGTTAGGTTAACTTAACTCAAAAGTGCTTTTTTTCCTTTGGTTCAGTGTTTTGTTATCCGAGAATATGAAATGTAGTGACGCAGGCGGTTGGTTGACTGATGGCCATTACAC